>WOGR01005333.1:0-13901 GCA_015342045.1 Leptinotarsa lineolata | reverse complement strand
ATATATGTTGTAATCTCTTTCGTGCGGTATGAAATGTAATATTTGCCCATTTTCCCGCTTAGAATGACAACATCATGTCATTTATTTTCGAATAAACCATTTCGTCATAATTATGTATCTTAGGAAAGGTATATTATTAGCGATATTATTTGCATGGTTCTAATTTTTTATCTGTTGACACTTCGCCCATTCATCATGAAGTTATGTTCATATGATGGCTCGTGATGAATAAAGTCGATTATTATTATTATCATTATCATTATTATTATATATGATAGCTCAGTTCACTCTCAAGGGTTGTTTTTCAACGTTAAATAGAAGACGTTCTTGAGAACGCAACGAGGAATTTCTACGTCAACAAAAGATCACCTATAGTCACTCATCGAAATGTTACTATCGACTTCGGGTTCAGAAGTGCAATGATAGAGCACTACGTCAGCGACGTCCACCAACACCTAGTGTTGCTGACGAGTTGTCATCCAATAAATGCAGATATACTTAGAGAGACATTCCATTTGCATTATCATAAAGTTGAGACGTGTGAGGCGATGATAGTAACCACGAATATACAGTGGAACATTGCACACGAACAAGAGTCTGATGCAGCGCCGAGACAACGGCAAAACCGACCCCAGACGCCAAGCGTCTCGATGTGCCCGGATGGACACCCTTGGATATCTCCGGGAGGTAGGCATATCGGTCACAGAAACGCCTTGTGTTTACAGAAATGAGGTGACTGGCACCCTAGTGAAAGAACTGAGGGGTGATGGTAAGCTGGAGAGTTGCTGAATAGTTAGAGAGACCTCCATGTCGAGGCCAGTTAGTAAATAAACACGATAACCGCAACCGTGTAGCCAATCAGAAACAGCCACGGGTTGCAACCAGAATGGAGCTGAATTTCGAAATTCAGGCGTGGAAAGTCAGCTAGTTTCAGCAATCGCAACGGGTTGTGACATGAAGCAACATCCCAGCTCCAGTCAACACACTGCTACCTTCGGAGCGATAGTATCATATGGTAACGCCAAGTTTCAAAATAGTTGAATTCATACTTTCATTAATATATTGCCAATGAGAAAAAACATGGAAAACAAAGTAGCACGTCACATTTTCTGCACATTGTGCAAATTCTGGAAGAGCAATTTCCACCGGAATATCACTTCCTTTTTTTCTCAGACATTCAACCGCCAGATAATTCATTATAAAATATATCACATCTTCAAAAACAAAATTTATTGAGACACTAGGTTTAGTGGCTAGGCTTTATACCAGGTTCAACAAAAAATCCGAAGCTTTGGAGATAATTAGTAGTAATCTCATTTGTGAATTCTTTCCGTTGCAGTTCTCCTCCGGTCTTTCAATGCATTTTCCATGTATTATTCACACCATCATCCATATATCAAATTACCATTCCCACCCAACATTTTCAACTCCAGATACTGATTTTGTACCTTCTTAAATTTCGATGCAAGAGATCAGTTTTCATATTTGAATTACAATTGCTCACTGGGAATGGCCGTGAAAGTGAAACTACAATAATTTTTTTTCTGTTTGACTACATCGTTTTACGTGAGATAAAACTTGAACTGTATATGCAGAGGATGCTAGGGTAACCACACTATCATCTACATACCGAGTCAACATCACATGAAGTTTTTTTCTTCGATACTTTTCTGAGTGCCCCTTAGTTTTTTCAACAAAGCAATTTTTCTGGGAGAAGACAACTTTCAGGAAGACAATTCAGACATACTGTACAAATCACATTGGATTCTATATTTCTCATGTCTTCTAGCATATTTTCTTTGGTGAATTTTACAGTTCATTGAAATATATTGAATATTAAGTGATCACATTTCGTACCCAAACCTCATAGGTTTACCACGAATGAACTGTTTTCACGAATGGCGTTCATGATACTTGTTGATATTCCCGTTATGATTCATGTGTGTTTCCGACTTGATATGTTCAGACAATTTTGATTTTGATTTATCTATATCTGAGTTTCCACATCCAATCGGATTTATGTAGTTTTGTATCATCTACGCAATGCACAAATCTCATAATTTTAAATAATATGTTTCCCACTAATTGATGAAATAGTCAAGAAATGTTTTATTTCATTTACGAAATTTTCGGGTCCAGTGAATTGTTGAACGATGTGTATCGTGGCGTTTCTTCCACTAGCAATGATATCTCCATCAAAAATTTCCTGAATGACTCTATATATCCCAAATGATAATGCTCTGGAAATTTTCTAGTTTTTGGATGAGAATCACCCGCTATCGATTTATGAGGGTTTTCAACAGGTTTTTTTTTCATTAAAAATAGGTTGAGTGACCGCTACTGAGGGCCATTGTCGAATTAATTTCCAACATATTCCACTCCAGCACGAGCTCAAAGTTACAAAATAGAAAGATCGTCAGCAGTGCCCCCACAATCATTGTCCCCAGAATCAGTATCTATCACAATAATCGATTCATGTGGTTTAATATGAGTATCGACATTCGCATCATTATTATGAGAAATTTCGAGAGCCCCTTGCGGGTAAAAATTACGCCCAGAAGGAAAAACACCAAGAATGAGAGAAACATTTCACGCTCCCCCAGAAACATGTCGCTACCAAACAGTAACATTCACCAACATGTTCTCACTGACTCAAAACTCAATTTTTTTCTGGTAGGATTAAATGTCTTGTATGGAAACTATATCTTCCAAAACAATATTTTTGAACAGAAGTGATTTGTTTATATGTTGACAAAAGTGATTGCGCGAAATTTATGTTCATGATTTTTACGTGGAACTCAAATCGACAGCACGTTAACTCTCCAAATGTCACACACTCAATGTTTCCGCCAATTCTATCGATCCAGAAATACTATCGTTATTTTCTAAATTACGCCAAAATAGCCGAAATCAAAACCATCATTCAGTGTCACCATATGGTAGTTAACGCTAGGCTTTTATCGGTTAGAAAATCAAAATCATAAATAAAGAATTGAATATTTTTTTCCAATTTGTCAGCTACTTTACTTCTCATTGATGAAATCCACATTATCATGACTGTCAAGTTTTCATTTTCATTGTTTGGATCATTATTGTTATAAATAAGAAATTGAACCGATTGAATTATTTGACTGAAAATGTTCAATGCTTCATTTATGTTCTTGATTTTCTTTAATCTTTGATTTTTCAACCATAAATGGAAAATTGAATTTTCTTGAAATTTTTCAGTAAAGATCTTTTCTGAAGCCTTCAAAGAAGAACTCTTTGAAAAAAACCATTGTGAATTTTGAAATCTTTTGAAGATTTTTGAAGAAACTTAAACTAGGAGAAAATTTTCAACAGGAACACGATTGAGAAGTGAATTGCAGTAATTTTTTTGCCATTCATTCATCCATGATTTTTTTTCCTCTAATCGACTATGCATTTTCATGGCTCAATTGAAAATATACATATTGGTGCCTACTAGAGTTTCGAAGGTTGAATTAATTTCTCAAGTGAATTTTTTACTATTCAAAAACCTTTCTTCAAGTTTCGAATATCTGGAATAATTTTTCAGATATTTCCAACAATGAACACTTTTTTTTGTTCAGCTTAATTGATTATAACCTTCAAACTATTCGTTAACACGATTCAGCTCAAATCATGGATTATTCTGTGTTGATTTACAATTGACCGATCATAAGTATCGGTCGAAATTGAATTATGTGTAACAGCACTTGTGAACGAGACTAAAGCTTGTACTCTCAGGAAGAGGGCAACTTGAAAGAGAGTTTGAAAAAGTCAGGGATTTACAAAATGAGCTATGGGGATATCGACAAAAGGTATGTTGTGCAATCTGAGTCGGCTATCAAAACTCGTCACAAGAACTAATTCCCATGCATTTTATTTTATAGACCAGAGACATTTAGCGCAGCTAGCAGAAAAATATGTAATAATCAAAAAGTAGTCATTAACTTATAAATCAGGGATTCAAATCCAAAATAATCATTGACTATGCGAATGCATTCAATTATACCCATTCATTGACCCACATTAGGTCCAGTCATCTTCGATGTGTTTGAGATTAGAAGGGGCAGCAGGAAATCGTATAATATAAAAAGTAGCTTAAATTAGGAAATGATTATCTCAAATTCCATATCTTGTGACTTTTTTCAAAATTTCGTTGCTGAAACCTCCCTTCACGATACTTGATATGGTATACGCAGCATGGAGTTCCGGAGAGATAATTTCAGTCTATGAGGTTTATCCAGCAATTATTTCTCTCACCTGCGATGTTTCTTTTTACAGTCATTTGAAGAAAACAATAAAATTATCAATCCATTACTCAAGTTACTTCAAAATCAGATATCACATTTGTTAGAGTTCAAGCCGGTATGTTTTGTAACTAATATTTACTACCAAATAGTTCAACGTAGATTACGAACGATTTAGATCCTGAATCCGTTACCAGAACAAAGCTTCCACCTCTCACTCCGGAAATGAATTGTTATTGGATTCATGGGCTACCACCGACTATAACAGGAATCAGATGGAACTAGAGAAATAAGAGTTATTCAGCACAGAATGCTCTCAAACGATAAATTTCTGGCCTAACTTCAACTCTATCGAACAACGGTCATAAAAGTTCAGTAAACTTCTCCGGGAGATACGTTAGGTGCATATTTTATGTTTTTGAAAGCTCCCCAAATCAGGAAAACCACAAAGGTCGCTGGCCGCAGTCCGTTGAAATGTTTCCTCAGAGAAATATATGTTACGGCATGGAGTTTATTTTCGGTGGAATATTTCTACGAAATAACTGTGATTTCAGTGTGCAGATATTTGCTAAATGAAAATCAATAGCTTTGAAGCAACACCACAAATGGAAAACGTGATCTCAAGAAATTATTTATTGATTTCTCAAAGATCTTCAGTCCTATGTGTGTTGTATTGACAAATAACACAATAAAATGTCTCATGAATTTTAAAGTAGTTCTCAAAACATGAAAATTCTCAGATCGTCACTGGAGTTTTTCATAATTCAATACCAATTATAGTTTGTAATTTTTTTGATGGAAATTTCGCGCTTTTACATATGATATTTCTGGAAACGGTCTACGTGTACTTCAATACAATTTCACATACAGTATTGCCACTGAAAATTAAGTTACAAGTTTTGGGTTCAGCGGCGTAGCAGTAATGGATAGCAAATTGAGCTAAAAAAATAAATATAAAACTATAGGAATCAAAGTGAAGGAAAGAAAAAAAAATTTGAAAGATTCCAAACAAAGCTCCATCACGATTAGGAAAATAGTAAACTTCAAGGAATATGAATTCAAAAAGTAATATTTTTTTTATATATTTATCAGAGATTACCTTTGATTGGGAACTTCTCTTACCGATCCAACTACAGACACAAACTTTCATATCTGATTCAGTAAATTATTTCCGAGAGTCAGAGATACACCTTCTGATGGAATTGAAATCCAGAAAATTGAATTATAAAGTTGGTGCAGGTAAGTCTCAATATTTTGGCGTATTACAAAATTGAAAATGTATAATTTCTAGTGCAAACTTTATCAAGAAAAGAAGTTCTGTTTATCCAAATACCAAAGCAAATAGACTCATTCCGGTATTGAATAGAAAATAAAAATCATGGACTGCTATTAGATATTGTTCGAGACGAGAGAAGAAAAACATGAAAATTGTCAAATTCTCCCCAGAGGCATTGCAACGTTTCTGGGATCATTACAAGATAAACAAGAAGTTGCATGTTTGTTTGATGATATTTTTGTATGAAAAAACAGTTTTTTTCAAACTTATATAGTCAAATTATATTCGCAATATCAACTGAGAGGATATTGTGCCAATGGAGGGAATTGCAATCGTTTTGAAATTGTTCGTGAAATACATTTCAATGGGAGAAATTGAAGCAACTGCAAAATAAAAAAAATATCAGATTTGTTACTATTTGTAGAAATCAGGAGTGAATCAAGGAAAATATGAATTAACAATAAACTATTCAAAAAAATTGTGAAAATTCATTATTGCTGGTTCACTAACATTATAGTGGAAAACATCACTGAACACGTACATTGTGTCCTAGTTATTAGAGGTATGATTAACTGAATAGTCCAGAATTCCACTTCGATATTGTGAGATTGGGCTCTGCTCAGTGAGAAATGGATTCCAAAAATATTTTGGTTTTTTCGAGAAACAAGTTTGTCTAGACAGTGAAGCAAAAACCATTTTGGTATTGTATCTTTCTGTTCATGGTATATTAAATGTTACTGGGGAAAGTATAAAAATATTTTTCAATGCAGAATTTCAAGTAGACTCAACTACTTTCATGTTTTTATTGGAAAAAATGAACTACATTCACTCAGAAATGAAATTTGCAGGATGTAATACTATCAATTCTCCATCACTTCTTAATACAAAATATCATTTTAATGAAAAAATATGCATCTTTTGGAAATAAAATTGTCATAAAAAATCCGAGATCGAATCTACAGGGTGTTAGTGAAGTTAAGAAATGGGAAAGTGTACCATTATTATTTCACATAAAGTTTCGTAAGTTGGTAAGTGATGTTTATAATCTGAAATGTGGCAAATCAAAATTCCAATTTCTACATTAAGAATAATATTCTGGTTTTTGCGATTGTTCGCAACATTTCACAAAAAAAACAAAATTTTCAATAGAAGTTTATATCTAATTTATGTTGAATTGACCCTAAGTGGTGAATCTAAGTTTTTTTTGAAATTCTGCGAATAATCGCAAAAAGAAATGATTACATAAAACATTACCATCGCAAGGAGTTCAAAATTACTTACAGTATTGTAATATCCATTATCTTCTGAAGAAAACTTTTCAGCTGATGAGCAACTCTCGCTATCGTTATCATTCAAGGTAAAAATCAATGGTTCAATCACAATGCCCATTCTTGTGTCGAATACCCACTTTCTGTCTTCTTCTTTTATCGTATGTCTAATGCTTTTTTTATAAGACTCGGGTGTGACATTTTTTATTGCAGTAGTTAGTAGACCTTTTTGAGACAGCCAGTTGATGATATCAGCTTTTTGCCAGACAGCTGGCGCTTTTGATCCTGTTGAGAGGCCTTCAATATAAGCTTGTCGACAATTTTTTATTACTGAATCTTGCCATACCTTCGAGACAGTATGACCTTGATTCAATGAAGTCTCATCTAAATGATAAATCTTTCTACTTTCAAGACGATATTATCGGATTTTTTCAAATAATTCGTTCATCACGAAACAATTTCTCCTCTTTCTACAAGAGCAGTATTGCTACCTCTTTTCATAAATATGCTTGAAAAATATATTGCATAACGGCTACGTTGTTAAGCAATATATTTTCATTCCGTTCACGGATCTCAATATTGTATGTAATAGATTTTCTTCTTCTTCGATAATTTCGGACGTCTGCGTTTGCTTCACTTTCCATATTGTTCACAATTCACAGCACAAAATCAAACTGATTTTCAATAATATTTCTTTCGATTCAGTACTTGAACAAATATCTTTGATTTAACCTGATATATATTTTTTATTTACTGTCAATCATTTTCTTAAAAAGGTAGGTACCTAATATTGGACGTTGACTACATTATATCTTATCATAAATGGAATGAATCAATGAAAATTGTATTATTTCTATTCTATGTTTATCTAGGGTAGGTATTATACAAAAATATCATTATTAATTATATTATTATATTCTCAAAAATAGAACCTATTCACAATTTTAATTTCCATAACAGAAATTCCAAAACAGACCTAAATCTTTATAACTAAATTGAAATAACAGATCGAAGAAAAAAATCAATAATAACTTCACGTATTATTCAACAAATGTTGCGCTAATAAATGTTGGCCTAACCGCGCTCAGCTGATGGGCCAATATCTCATGGCAAATTCGATCTGCCATTTTTTCCGCCCCACAAATATCTCTGTACACGCAATGTTGCCGTTCGTAAATTTCAGTCGCAGAATATGATTGAATTTTTTTACATTCATTCAATAAACATTGTTGCTGTTGGATACATTTAATCATGAATAAAACACGTTTCACGTTATTTTATGATCATTTAGCTGCGTGTGTGAAATTTAAATAGAAGGTGATAAAATATATAGAATCATAACCTTACAGCTATGTTTTCGTTTCCATGCAATGATATTTCTATTTTATATTAAAAATATTTCGATCGACCGAGAATGAGTTAGACATTTGACTTTTCGTCACGAAGGTTTGTCGTACATTTTGTATCTGAAAAAAATATTTGCATATGATGTTCCTTTTTTTCATAAGCTTTCATGAATTTATGATGAAATAGAAAGACGAATAGTTAGATTCTCTCAGTAATTTATCGAATAAATTCTCCTTTCAATGGAGTTAGAAATATTCATTCATTCTCAAGATGTTGCCAATCATTTCAAGAATCAATTAATCACAAATCCTTTTCACATTTTCCAACTAGTAAGAATGAAATACGAATAAATTCTGTTCATCATTAGAATTTATTCTTTGACAAAAAAATCCGCATTAGTTAGTCTCAGTTTGTCGAGAGCAGGTAACTATGGGGATAAGTTGCTGGCACTTCACGTCTACTGAAAGAAAGGGGCTTCAAACGCCATTTGTCAAGGGTAAAACCCTCTTGGCTGATTCACACCTTCATGCATAACAACTTCAGAGTTGACCTACTTCCTGGTTTATTATGGAGAACTTCAAGAGTACCCACAGTTCGTTGTAGTTCGACATTGAGTGAATTAAATTCATGTTGGAGTTATTATATCGAACATTTTCGATTCATGTTGCCCAAAGGGGACGACGAAAACAATATGAGAATATAAACTTCCACGGACGAAGAGAACTTGAATTTGGCGTATCTGCAATGACGAATGAAAGAAGATATTGTTCCACAGTTTTGACTTCTAATATGTATAAATCCATTTTCATTGAGTCAGGGAGTTTATAATTCGCTCAGACAAACTGTTTGATGTTACTGTTGTGTATATTGTGAAGTAATGTTTACAAACTAAACATTCAGTATAGTTTGTAAACATTACAGCATTCAACTCAAATAAGTAACAGTGGTGATATTCCATGATTTTTCGAATATATTAATCGAATTAAGTAGAAGTTATGCTTAGGAAATTCTCCTTTCGGATCTTTGACCATAGATATTGTTGAGTTTGAAGCTGAAAAGATGTGAACTCAGTCAAATCAGATTGAAGGAAACATATATATTGGGTTGAATAAATCTAGAAGAAGTCTTGTATCACTTGTTTTAGTGAACACCCTCACTAAGATGCCATCTATGGGATAAAAAGAAGACTCACTCAACGAATATCGAGGATGAACCGGGTCTTCAAGATGGTCTATTGAAAAGCGACTCCAACCGTTGAATGAGATTTGTCATCTGTATTTCACTGCCAGTCAATATCAGACAAAGTTGTTTCAGGAACCCGACAAGGTCCTATCAGTGGTGCTACGCTGAACTACTCAACTTCACATCATAGGACGCGTTTGGAAGTGACGGTGATAACATTTCTCCTCACGAAGACGCCATCCATGATATCAACATTAGACTCAATCCATGAATCTCTAGAATAAACAAGGCTCCTCGAATCGGTATGTTGTGAGGCTTAGCTTGATCGCCGAAAGCGATTTGTCATTTCTTTCGTTGCATCTTTCACAAGGCATATAGATGAGCACGTTATTTAATACCAGACAGCTTTGTTTCGACTGGCCGAATTCTCATCCGTGGTGCTACGCTGAACTAGTCAACATTTCTATTGAAAAAACACTCTGAAAGTGAAGGCGATAACGTCGCATCCCATGAATACGCCATCTTTAATATCAATAGAAGAATCATTTCACGAATATCAAGCTATGACATTGACCGCCAAATGGGATTCGTGCTCTGTATTTCTCTGCAAGGCAACTAGATGATCTCGTGATGCATTAACAGACAGCAATGTTTTTATCTATTAAGTCTCATAAGTGATACTAGGCTGAACCACTCAACTGCTCATCGAAGTACAAGTCTGGAACTGAATGAGATGGAAAGCATTGTTGATAATAATTGATTCAATTTTTTGTCGGTTTCAAAGATTCGTGTACTCGTGTACTCATCTAGAGAGATAACTTCAATTTCACTTTCGGCTTTGCAACAATTTGTTTTAGATAAACCCTTTCATATTTGATATTTTTCGAATGATTTTCTTGTCGGTTCTTCAGATGATGTATTCGTGGAATTAGACGTAATCACTTTCACTTTCATGCTTGTTTCTCAATAGAAAAGTTTGATATTTCATTGTAGCACCACCGATGAAACTTAGGTTAGTCGAAATGAGCTTTGCTTCACAACATACCGCTCTGGTTCTTGAGTAGATTGAGCCTGATATGGATCCTATAGATAACGTCTTAGTTACGGGAGATGTCATCTCCCTCACTTTTAGGCTTTTTCTTCAATATGATGAATGGGAGTTTCAGTCCAGCACAATTGATGAGTTCTTAGCGTATTGAAACAGTGCTCACCAAGGTCTCTTGCAGTAACAGACAGGACAAATCTCGTTCGGAGATTGATTGCTACAGACCGCATAAGAGAGCCTCGTGCATTTTCGATATTAATGTATTGACTCTTGTATCTATTTCATAAAAGTCGTCTTTATGAAGAAAGATCTCATCGCCATCTACTTTCGAATCAGCCGCAAAATGTATTTTCAAAATTCGCGAGTCTGATGAAGCACAGTACCTTCCTCCCACTTTCAACAGTAGTGTAATCTGTTGCGGTTTGAACACAAATAAAGTCTAGTCATCAATACAGTACTCTTTCACAATCACTAACTTACGCGCACTAAAAATTCTAGTAGTGTTTCATTTTCAATTTTTATGAGTTACCATCAAAAAATGAACTCATGACATGACTGTTAAATCAACCACATTCCAACATTAAAATCATTTATTCATGCAATTTTTTTATATAGCAATGGAGAAGAGATGTTTTTCAAACAAAACTCAAGATCATAATCATTTATTCATGCAATTTTTTCATGTGGCAATGGCAATGGAAGAGAGATGTTTTTCAAACAGATGTTGTTTGTATCATGGAGTCACCGGAAATGACAGGCCGGTTGATCTTCCAAGAAATCTCTGGTGAAGGATATTTGACTACAATATTTCGCAAATTGAATGGTTCAGCTGAGGATGACCTTTTGGTTTCACATAACAAAAAATGACTCTTGTTCAATACGTTCTTGTTCGATTTCAAACGCTCCAATCATTTTGAAATCCATGATTACATGAAAATATCGAAAAGAGTTCATCAGCTGCTTATAGTAACCACCATATACAACCATTGAAATAAAAAAAAATAATTCAGGTATTGCGAACAAAAATAAATCTATACAAATAAATTGAGATGAAAACTTCTCGTCCACATTTTCATCATTAGAAACATCATTTACGTCATTCAAATCTTCCATCAGGACCTGCAATTCGTGAAGTTTCATTTTGTTCTTCGACTCCTCTTTTGACACAGATTCCTCTGACAATTGTAGCATCGCAAAACAAGCTTGCCTATGCTCGAGAATGATAACAGAGGTGTCTATCCATCTCCAGATATACAGACCACCTGATCTTTGGCGATTTTCCGAAGCCTTAATATTGTTTTTTTATTTATTATTATTAGCTATAAGGGAGAAAGGCCTATGTTATTATCATCATTATTATTATTATTATCATTATTATTATTTTGCGACAATTTTTTTGGAATTGTAAAAAATCATGATATTGGTTTCAAAAAATTATATTTCATGATTTTCATACCCGAGTCATTGACGCAACTTATTTTGTGAACTGAAACGTTTTCTGCCATAATCAGCTCGACGACGTATTTACAAGTGGAAAGCGTTGTGAATATTGTCGAAAAGTAAAAAAAAAACAATGTGGTGTAACCGGTATTGAAGCTGTTTTGATACAGTTTGGTCTCCATTTACTATCTGCTTAATTTTCTGCTATAGAAGAAGACTGTAGAAAATGGTTGAAAAATTGATTCAGCATCGAATAATATTTTGTGTGAATGCTCTGGATAGCCACTTCATTTCAACATTGTTATTTTGAGACCAATTGGACAAAGCATGTTTTCTGAACTGATCGGATATTTTATTTTTGAAAGAGTCGAAACATTCATTGTATATATCATAAGGAAGTGGCTACCATAAGAGATCAAAAAAAATCAATCAACCCATACTGATATACATGTGAAAATTTGTGAGGATATATAAATTGTATGTATGTA
The DNA here is from genome assembly GCA_015342045.1 of Leptinotarsa lineolata. Lineage (NCBI taxonomy): Eukaryota > Metazoa > Arthropoda > Insecta > Coleoptera > Chrysomelidae > Leptinotarsa > Leptinotarsa lineolata. The sequence continues at coordinate 1,602 of WOGR01005333.1, read as the reverse complement.
TGTATCTACGTACGTATGTTTGTAGCTCTTTCACGCCTAAACGACTATACGGACTTAGATAGAACTTTACATAAATACAGCTCATACATGAGAAAAACATATAGGTTCCAATGTACAAAGGTTTTTTGTAATTTTGGTCATGATATAACGATACGTAATAAGTAAGTCAAAAAATTCCTTGCTCCCTCGCTCCCTTGACGTGTGCTGCTTATACTGTTGGAGTTACATGAGATTGTTTATCTCTTAATAGTAATATATGAAAGTCCGCGGTAACATACATCTACCTCTTATGTGATAGTCACTGTATGCAAAATACTGAGCCAGAAATACAATTGAATTGGATACTTTTTTCACAAAACACATTGATACAATTGTCGTTTTCAAACTATTTAATATACAGGGTCTTTCACGACGAACGTTTGTTAAGAATATATAGAAAACGATTCAAAATGGCCTTCTGAACTAAGTTATTTTCATCTTCCGATCTTTTTTCGTTATACCGAAAGTTGAGGACAACTTCCTTATTTCAAATGAAACCCCCTGTATTTTATTATATTTTCAAATGTCTCAGCACATTTTATGCCCACTTTGTATAAAAATGCCTATACCCAAATTTGTTAGTTTTCGAAATTTCCACCCAAAACATAACATCGAGAATACAGATGAAACACGATTTTTTCAAATAGAAACCATACACTTTTCTATTATTTTTGGATACTACGAAAAAAAGATACCAAATTCATGAAGAATGCCGTCCTTTACCCAAAATACACTCCTGGCAAGATATATCCGATTTTGGGAAATATTCGAAATGTAAATCATTCAAAGCAATACCAAACCAAGAATGTTTTGAAAAAAAAATGATCTAATATAAACTCTGTTGTTGGTAAAAGATAACTCAACATGAAAATGAATGAATTGAAATGGAATTCTATCAGACAGATGAATTATATCTTTGTTCATTGATATCGAATACAGTAATTTAATTTTGTTCATATTTTTCAAGGTTAGATTTTACTTTAATTTTAGAATTTAACTCAATTTTTTTAAATTCAAATAATATTGTGGTTCATTTCAACAGATGTTCAAAGACATTGCCGTTTTGTTCTGAACAAAAATATATTCTTTTCTGCATATCACTATTTGTAGCTTTCTGTATGGAGTCGAGAATCAAATTATTGAAAGCTCTCAGAACCCTTCGTTTCATGTTTTCTTCATCACTCACAGGATCTGTATAAACATTTTCGTTGATATATCCCCAGATGTAGAAGTCCAGTGGCGTCAGGTCTGAAGAGCGAGGAGGAAATTTAAAGACCCATTGTAGCAAAGCCACTGATCTTCGAACATCCCATTCAACAACCCAGCAACGGTATCAGTACTATGTGCAGGAGCTTTATCCATCTGATACTAAACTTAAAACGATATTGTTCAGAAACATGCCTTATGGATTCACCAACCACATTCCTAATTATATGCGAATATCTATGCTATTCAAATTCTCATCGTAAAGATATAAACTTAAAATTCGGTCTTCCTTTATAGCGCAAAAAACGTTGAAATTCCATGAATCCTGGAAGTTGGCTGGCGAACGAGCTTTGGATT
>WOGR01005331.1:0-13902 GCA_015342045.1 Leptinotarsa lineolata | reverse complement strand
TATCATTTGGAGGTGCTGGCAGCAGTTGAATCACTCAGTTGTTCACTTAGTGTTTTCCTCCTATGTCAGGTGGCCGCATTCCAGGTGGCCCCATTCCAGGTGGACCCATTCCAGGTGGACCCATTCCAGGTGGTCACATTCCATAAAGACCCATCCCAGAGAGACCCATCCCAGCAGGACCCATTTCGGGTGAACCTATGCCGATACCACTGATTTCCTCTTTCATATTATTACCTATTTCTCCATCCATACCTTCAGATCCTCTGCCAATTTGAGTGAGAAAATAAAAATACTAACAAATGTTTTAGACAAAAACAATTTATGGCTTTCAACTACTCCATCATCACACAAAAAATGTGGGAAACAGGGAATGAATAATTGGATTTATTTATATAGGAGTACGTACTGTCATCATCACAAGAGAAGAGTTGTCTTTTTCGGTAATGCTATAAAAGAAATGAATGAAAAGAAATGAATGTTTTCTCCTATAATGTTATCCAAATAAGTTTCTGGCTCAAGATGTGACCTCATCTTGTAGGCAATTTCGACAAAATTGATGCCAGTAGGACGTTGATGATAATAGAAGTATCTTGGGAAAGAAAGTTTTTGGCTGTCTACTACTTCATCTTGATACAAAAAAATGTGGGAATCTTTCAAAGAAAGGAAGGAAGTAATCAATTTCAAAAGAAGTAACACTGAACATAGATGTGTAGATCATGCCAAGAAGTAACTTTCAGACACAAAATGAAAGGAAAAGCTCTTCTAAAACAGCTACTTTCAAATAAACATTGAATTAAACGAAAGAAGAAAATTCTTTCGAAACAAATACTTTTATATGAACATGAATTATACAAAAAACGCTTTTTTCTACTCAGTTTGTATTACAAACATTCGTCATAGAATTAATTCAGATATCATTCACAGGATTTCTACACAATATACTTACGGAAAGGTAAAAAATTTCACTTACATGGAATTCTGCCATCCTCACTAGTAAACACCGATCTTTCTTTCCTAAAAATTAATCACTGCTAAAAATATAACCCTTTCAATTTAGATAATATTCCTCTTGGCTGGGATTCAATGAAATAAGTGAATGAAAGTCCTTTCGATGTTATCGATGACATAAGTAGATCAAACTTATTCCGTGACATAAAAATCGTAATTTATGAAAGAATTGTGTGCTTTTATTTATAATGGTATCCAGATTGGTACTGAAGAGCCCTAAGACAAGTGTCTTACGGCGAAACATCGGTGTCTACCAGTAAGGATGGCTGAGTTCCTTCCATTTAGTATATTGTGTAGAAATCCTGCGAATGATATCTGAATTATTTCTATAACGAATTTTTGAAATACAAACTGAGTCGAAAAAAGTGGTTTTGTATAATTCAGTGTTCATATAAAAGTAATTATTTCGAAAGAATTTTTTCTTTTGTGTCATTCAATGTTTATATGAAAGTAACTGTTTTAGAAGGGCTTTTTCTTCCATTTCGTATCTGAAAGTTACTTCTTTGAATGATCAACACATCTATGTTTAGAGTTACTTTTTTTAAAAATTATTGTTTCCTTCCTTTCTTTGGAAGATTCTCACATTTTTTTGTATCAAGACGGAGTAGTAGAAAGCCAATAACTTTTTTCCCATATTAATAAAAATAATGTGTAATTTATTTGCCTTGCAACTTCGTTCATTTAATTTTCGGGCAACAGCAGGTTCAAACATAATCGTGTATATGGTGAAGGAGCAGTTGTACAAGTACTGACACCTTCGCCAAAAAGTTGTTTCTGGAATCGGCGTTAAGAAATTTTGTACCGGTGATGGTAGCAAAGTATATTTGTAACATAATAAATCGTCAAATGGGATATAAAATTACATGTATTCTAATGTAATAATTGTAATTTAGGTTTTGAATGAAAGGTGTTGATTTATATTACCTTGCAATTCGTATTCAAGTAATACTTCATTGTGAGATGTTCACTGCACAGTTTACGAAACCTTTATACGCATTTGGGAATGATAATGTTGTCTCTCACTCTGCACAAAAAACTGGGGTGAGTTTCTTCCTTGGTACGCAAGTGGAACCAGCGCCTTTTTCCGAGGATATGAAGACTATGGCCAAACTTACCAAGGGAAGAAACTCACCTCAGTTTTTTGTGCAGAGCGAGAGACAACAACATCATCCCCAAAGATTTCACCCGCTACGGACCGGGAACCAGGAACGTTATACGCATATTGTATTCAATAACGAAACACGTAGTGCGGTTTTGCAAACTGTCCGGTGAAAATTTTACAAGAAAGTGTTATTTGCATAGGTTATAGATTTTCATCAAGTATCGGCCAATTCCATCCCCTATTTTGCAATTTGTCTGAAGAATCTTGTAAGTAATTGTCTTCTAATCATAATTACTGTTGAAACCCTATTAATAACGTAATTGGTGACGAAAAGTAAAAAGGTAAACGAATGATATCAAGAAATGAAATTTTTAAAAATCCTCCGGTGTACTTTTGGAATTTCTTATGAAAATAATAATCTTCAACTCCTCATCAGCACCTTTCATAAAATCACGACTTCATGTCACCGGAAAAGACACTTATACTCTTGTTATGTTGAGAGTTCGTAATAACATTTTTTCGGTCAGTTAATTAAATCTCCCTACATAGGAGTTTCGTTTGGCTTTCTACTTATTCCGGCTTCTGAAGTAATCTTGATGAAAAGGTGAAGACCAATATTTTCGAGCCGAAACTTCTAGAAGTAGCCTTGAAGATGACATGTTTTCATTTTAGTGAAATTTTTATCAATGCATTTTTCGTATGTTACGTTGCGTAGAGTTCCTGTGAGTAATATCTGTTTCGATCCCTTAGTGAATATTTGGATAGGAAATGAATAAGAATAAGAGATTTCCATTCAATTCAACTTTCATATGTTTGAAAGTAGTTGCTCCGAATGTACTTTCTCTTCCAGTTTGTTTGTCTAAAAAAGCACATGTGAATGATCCACACATCTTTGAGAACAGTGTATATTGAAAGTAATCCTGCTTTCCCTTTTAAATCCCAGAAAATCACCCTTGAACTTATTCGAGTACAAAACTCTAAATCCAGTCCTGCCTTTAACGTATCTATAGCACTTCAAGCACCCGTATCATTAAGCAAGTTGTCAATTACATCATTACCGGCTTGTAATTATACATTTACTGCCACGACCCGAGTACATAATGACCGCCTACTTGATAGAAATGAAAAGAAGTTCACAATCTTTTGATATATTCAAATGCCACTCGCTATATATAAAAATCTCTTTCGCGTTCAACTTGGTCGGGAAAGATTTGCGTTCCGCTTTCAATGCTTCCCGATTATAAAATCTTCGATGTGAAAAAATAACGAAATTAATGAGAATTTGTTTCTAGAAGTCGCAAATGATAAACATTTTCATATATAATATAGAAATTGAATTGAGGTAGGCATTTGATACTTTCCACATAAAGAATTTGATAGAAGTTCCCAGTGAAAAATTCCTTTTGTTTCTTTGTAAAAAATTACTCAAAATGTGTCGTATATTATTTTCGTTAATAGACCTTGTCACAAAAAACGAAACACTATTGGATCACATTTTCTTTGTGATTATATTACCAACTGAAACTAGTATGGTCGTGGAAAAATATATTTCATAAAGTTGCCACTTATAAAAATACATATAAATCATGTTATCAACTTATTGTGTAGATTCTGCAACAATGAAAATTCTCATCCACTGAAATTTCTGAAATTTTCTTCTGAACTGTACAAAAAGCAGGATTGCTCTTTGGAAATATCAATTAATTATCATGATTTAAATATTTGTTTTGTAACATGAGGAAAATGCATTTTAGCCATGACGAAAATCATCATATATGTTCACAAATGATAGTAAAATAGTAGGTATATAAGATATTATACTCGATATATCTTACTAGGTTTTTATTCCCATTCCGCTGAAACGGAAAATGCCAAAGATAGTTGTTTGTATCAAAAGATACAACCTCTGTTTTTCATCTTTCGTCATTAGAGCCGAAAGTATGGGATTTTTTGTTAGAGAATGGATTTATTTTATTTATTCAATTAATACATATAGGCCTCCCAACAAACAGCACCACCTGTCCAGTAACAGAATAGCACAAAGTGATGAACAAATGTACAAATAATATGTCTGTAGCTAATGAAATACTCACAATTAAGTTACTAGTTAGAAAAATTCAGTTGTACAGTAAGATAATTACCTGAAAAAGAAGTAACCTAGGGACTAAACTAGAGAAAAGTTGGGTAAAAAATCAAATGTTGTATAACATGTGCTTCAATATTTTTTGAAAGTGATAGTTTTATTATTTTGGTGTTTCCGTTATAGATATACCATTGCGAAACATTGTTTTTTTATGTGAGGTCGTGCAAAAATGTATTTTATGAAACTGCTGCTCAGACAAAAACATACAATCCATAAAATTATTAACATTTCCTTGATATTTTTTTTTGTTTATAACCCTCCACAATCCGAAAAATTAATAAAGTTGGATTAATATAGAATATGTTCAAGGGTAATAAAAAACAAACTGAAAAGTTCACCTCCAGTATAAACCTTCGAAGAGTCAATACAGTCAGTAACACAGTATTTATGTATTTTGCTTATGAATAAATTTAATGTCTGGGAAAATAAAAATTTTCATACTTAGCTTATCCAACACAAAAAGTATATTATCAACACATTTTTCAAATGGATTGGGCTCAAACATTTGCATTCACTGAAATCAGTTTTCATGTACCAGTTAACATTCTATTGAAGAGAACCATCATATTTGATATATAGTAAGGGGCATACTTGAAGAGTGACTATAAATCAACGTATCTAAAAGAACAATTCATTCAGGCCAGTATCAACTCAGCTACACTTAGGTGAATGGACTGACACCTATCAGAAAAGAACAACTTCTCTGGCTAATACCACAAAATGCGTTGGATTATATCCGACAGGTTTCAGTGCAGGATTCTTCGCAGGAGTAATTTCTGCATATACTGTTGGTGATACAACTGCTGGAATCGATTTTCAATTATTGGAACAGGGCACACTTGCAGATCAATTCGGGCTATTTGGCCTCTCGTCAGTGCAAGGTAATGTCCATCATCAACATAAAGTCGATGATTTCCTATAATTAAAAATCGATTTTCTTTCTAAGTATCATCCCTCGAACAAGGCTGAAACGAACGACAAACAACATATTTGTCATCGCCTCATTTGCCCGTAACCGAGGTAGCCAACCGCATATCTGAATCGCCCAATTCCTCGTATAAGGAAAAAACTTCACATATAGTAAGGGGGCATACTTGAAGACTGGCTGTAAATCAAATTATCTGAAAAAACAATTCGTTCAGGTCAGGCTCAACTCACCTTTCGACAGTTGTATCAGCAACAACAGATTAATTGCTTTTGTGAAGAATCCTGCACTGAAACCTGTCGGATATAATCCAACGCCTTTCGTGCTATTAGCCAGGAGAGTAGTTGTTTTCTAATAGGTGTCAGTCCATTAACATACAGTGTAGGTGAGTTGAGACTGGCCTGAACGATTAATTTCAATCATATTTGTTCAGAAATGTCACTTATTAGAATATTCACTGGAGTATTTTATAAGAAACGTGTTATCTTTGTATACGATACCTCTCACTTTTGTAACTTGGGATGAAACTCAACGCTAGAGGATCGATATTTTCTTTGTTGATATACTACCAAAGAAAACTAATTTTTTTATGGAAAGTCACAATTTTTTTCAAACACAAGATTTTAATTATTTTTTCAACAGTACAATGATTCGAATAATACAAATTATTTAGATTCATCAACTATACAAATTCACATTTACTGAATTTAGTTTTGAGAAACAAGATCAGCATTTTTTGAAAATCAATACAATAGATGGAATTGCTATTCGTGGACTCAATTGGAAAATATCAGCTAACCTATAATGCAGTGTATTTTTCTGAACTCTCTGGCTCTGTTCAATTAACCATGGAACCGAAGAATAAGTAATGAGACAGTTGACGGTGAAGAAGTATAACGTTTAAAATATGACAGAAAAAAACTCAATTTCAATAAAATCTAACTCCCTCAAACATTGAAATTTTCAAATTTCTTGTGATTACCGAAATAAAGACAAAAAGATTCATCATTATTCCTTGATGAAGTAATCTTTTAACGTTCCATTAACGAAATTGGCTTCAAATATTGACAAAAATCTCAAATTCTAATGTCGAATGATCCGTATCCATCTGAGTTGGCATTGTCGAGCTCAGTCGGTAAGATAATTGGCGAGACAATATTATCCCGCTATTGATACCGAACACGCAATCAGGGTGCGCCATGAATAAATGATATTAGCCCTGTAATTCGTCCTTATATGAAAATTAATTATTGGGTCAGCGTATATTCCTTAATGTCTTCAGGTGGAATGACTCGATTCTCTTCCGAGAAATTGGTTTGATGATTTGCTGATACATGTGAGTGATATTGATATTCTTGTTGTTATACTAGTTTCGTAATGTCTTTTCTGTTGAATATCATACACAAGGTGTTTCTCAGTGCTGGTTTTTGAGCAGATTATTTTGGTACATTTTGGAAAAAAAATATTATGAACATGTGTCCTTAAAGTGTTTATTTTATGAAACGCTAGGTACCCATTGAAGAAAATGTTTTTTTTCATGTTATCTTGATATCTTTGAGAAACCTAGTTTGCCAATGGAGCGGCGTTTCTGCGGAATTTGCACTGAATGATTTGAAAGGTATATTAGATAAGCCACTGTTTTTTCTTGAAGTAAAAAAATGTTTGTTCAAATCTGATCTCTTGTCATTTGTTGTTCAACGTTCAATTTCCTCATAAAAGAGCTTATTCAAAAACCAATTCATTGTGTGATTTTCACTGAACTGTTTTACAAAAACGCAACACGTGTTTCGCTTTATAATAGCTTCTTCAGAAGTGTCTGTATTCACCCCTGAAGACTATAGACAAGCTCCTTCTTCCTCATTGCGTAGTACCAGTGTGACACTGTCTCGATATCTTTCAATGTGGATATGTTCTGCAGAATGAACACCCATATCTCATGCTTCAACTCCACTGTTTAGTCCAGTTCCTAGAGACCAAAAAAGGGGTTCACCTTACAAAAGGTGGGGTAGAAGATTTTATTTTTTTATTTCGTTTTAATGGGTATAAAGAGTAAAATATAAAAAATGTGACTGAAAAATTAAATTAAACGATGAAAATGAGGACTTCGACAATGTCCCACTGTACTCCTCCGACCTGGACACAGATGGTGAGGAAGAGGAAGATACATTCACCTCATCAACCATGGAAGAGGTCTACGAAGACCCACCCATCATGGCACCTGTTCGTGAGGAAACAGGATCGTCGAAACGCTTAAGAAGGAAGTGAAAGGGTAACTCCTCTTTTCATTGGTCAATTTTTCAATGATTCAATTGTAATTAAATACTTCACTTGTTTGATAAAAGTTTTTTCCATACACATGTTTTCTCACTCTCTTGTCTCCTTTATTCCTTTAGTTGGTGATTAATTTTTTAATGGGGGGCTCACAGAAAAGTTGTAGATCATTCTACTTCATTTTCATAACAATAACGCCAATTTCTAATTTTCTGCTAAGCACCATTTTGTGGGAAAAAAACTCTTCCTATTTCATTCACACTAGTGTTGTTTTTTTGTTTCACTGTATTAACTTTAGGCCTTGATGAAGCTTTAAAACAATGCGAAAGCTCGGCGAATAGGTTGAAGTGTATTTTCTCACATCGCATTGGACTGTGAGGGTTTCGATATGCCTACTCATTTCTCGTCAGTTATCAATTTGGGGGGGAATTAGAGAGAGGGGGGGTCTGTTGAACCTTATCGGAGCAAAATATAATTCAAAAATACAACCAAAGAATGCATGGGTCGCAATAACACACAAAAAGGCGCTATTTGGCTTTGTTACCATTTTAAGAAAAATGGTCCATCTTTGAGATGCTGTAGCTCGCTTCCTATTGGTCGTAGAAGAAATTTGTAGGGAATTTAATGCTCTACAATTTTGTATAGGGACTGTTTCGCTAGAACCACTCCTTTTCGAAATATTGCGAAAAAACCGAAAAATGTCCGAAAATTTCGAGGTTTTTCGGCTACCAAAATTTGTGCCGAGTCCCGATTTAGTCACATTTTTACATTTTACTCTTTATACCCATCAAAATGAAATAAAAAAATAAAATCATCTACCCCAACATCCTCTGGGAACTGGACTATGTTGGAGTTGCGATAATGATGCTCACTTCGAATTTTTCATAAGTTAACTTTTTCTGTTTCACTTTCTAGTTCGGAATCAGTCACAAACGTAAATAAGTGTTTCATTTTTCATGACATTGCTTAATGTTGTAATGTCAACAATCTTACAGGGTCGGATACAGAATTGAAAAACTCATACTCTTTTGAAATACATGAGGGTTGTTATGAGGAGAGTTTAGCTGACAAAGGATTTCTTTTTACGTTGAAAGGTGTCCGAAACATCCCACTAAAAACTTAAGCTAACGTATTTCACCATGTTTTACAATCTCAATAATAAATGATGATGATGCTATCGAAAACGGTTACGATGTAGTTATCATGTTTTACTACAGAAATTAGCTATGAATCAAGCTCCAATCATGTTTTACTACAGAAACTAGCTATGAACCAATGAATCCAATTCCACGATACAAGGGTTAGCATCATAGAAGATATATGCTTTAATCATTCTGTTTCAGTTTACGATATCAAAGACATTTTTAAAGTCTACTTTGACTTCTCTGCTTGTATTTTTATGCTTTTTGTTAGATGTGTTCCAATGTGTGTGTCATTTATCGTCAATTATCTTGGTAGGATGAATCCATTTTGGTGATCTTTCTATACAGTTCTCAGTTTTATTGTTAGTTATGTTTGCCAATATTATAAGAAGATAACTGGAATCCCAGAATGTGAAAGAAGAAGGAAAAGGTAGGGTATCAAAATTAAGTGTAGATAACGTAACAGTTAGAATTAGAGAAAGCCAACAACGGAGGTTATTGAAAAAATAACAAGATGGAAACCAATGCAATGAAGAAATTTGAGAAATGACCTAGAAGTTTTAAAATAAAACAATGGATAACCAGTCCGTGCAAAGCTTGTGTTAAATCATCTGAAAATAGAAATTTTAACGGGTGATAATCAACTGTATTGCCAAATTTGCGCAAAACTAACTGACTATTATAAGACAACAAGTATAGCTGAGGATCCAGTCAATCTAATAATAACACTGATAAATAATCTTCCAACTTGACTCAACCTCAGACAGAAGCACCAAACTTTTACGAAGGTTCGACATAGATGAACACTTCAATCTAGTAGACCACTATTATCATCTTCATACAGTCATTGTTCACTGCGGGTCTGGTGTTGAGTCTGGTCATTATTACACTTTGGTCAAGGATGAAACGGACTTGCTTAAGTTTGACGATAGTCGTGTCACAAAATTTTCTGGTGATATCTTGAATTTATTGGAGCCTCTGGAGACACCCTACATTTTTTTCTATGAAGGAGAGGACATTGGCAGATCAAGATCTTCAGATGATGTGGTACTGCAGGTTTTTTCGGGTTTTCCTGCAGCTGAAAAAGCAAATGCGCAAGTCACCCTGGAGTGCCAATTGATTTTTTTTGTTGTTTCATAATTTGTATCACTTTTAAAATTTTGAAGTACTACTAATAAATATCTTCATTTAATCGTACAATAAATAGTAAATGAGATTCACATGAAGAGGACTGATTTATCTCAAAATCAGATATTAAACGCGAAAACCTTAGACATAATCCTAACGGATTAAACAAAATTCAAATTTAGATTTTACAACAAAAAAAAATATTTGTTTTACAATTAATGGTCTACACCGTATGGTTTCGGATCTCATCGTGAACTGTTTCCTTATCATCTTTCAAAGTGAGTGATGACTCAATATCATGCTGTTTCATTGAACATGAAAACTAGTTATTGAAAAAATAGAATTTTTTTTATGGCTATAGCAGGTAAGATCTGTTGCGTCAACAACGTTTCTGAACTCCCGGAGTTTATGCAGAAATCACATTTAACAAACTCTATAATACGAGTACCTCGTTTTCTCCATAACTTTCAGACCGACTTGAATTTTTTATCAGACTCTAAACATAATTCTTTCCAAGATTTGATAAAAAAATGAATAACTCCTTTTCTTCCATGTTTTGGCGCTACCCCAGTGACACTTCTTCATTGTTTTCCTCGCATCTTCTTAAGTATTGTGTACACTCTGTACAAAGCCTATTTAGAAATTTCGATTTACTGGTAACGAATATGGCTCCATCAGGAGCTACGATCGCGAGAATAATCAAAAGTGCTACGGAATGATTTGCATAGGAATCGCATCTGAGATAACGACAACCCTTCCGTCGTCTCCGTTATCGGCCCACTTGATTGGACCCGTTTTAATCGGTTAGAATATTTCTCGAAAGGACTTATACAGGGAGAAAAGCGAAATTTCAAGCCTGTATTAATTTCCAATCGGAGCTGAAAACGAGATCGGGTGGTGACAACCATAATTATTCCTGAATTATGCAAACTTATAACACACGTGATGGAATCGACCGATACATACTTAATGAAAATCCAAAACGTATTCAAGGAACACTTTATTGCAAGATTCCAACTAAACAGTTTTAAAAATTGTAAAATATATATAAAGCATTAAATATATAGATTTCTGTTGGTAGAGACACTCCTAAAGAATCCATTTTATAGCGGAACAGATGATGCCTTTTTGTAAAACTATTCAGTGAAAATTTCACAATAAAGTGTTTCTTGGAAACTTATACCTAACATCAACAAAATTGATAAGAACTGCAACTAAAAATATTCATTATCATTTTATGTGATATTATTAACTCTGATATACAAAGTAATTTCGGTTGAATTGACTGTTTTCACTTCTAAAAATGCTTCAGATAATTTAATATTCTGAAATTTTTGATACCACTCTTTTCCTTCTTCCTTATAAAATGGAATGCAGTTTTTCGAAGTGTTATATTTTCTCCTTCGGAGTGCCCCAAGGTTGTACTTTGGAATCACTTATTTCTGTTAGGTATTTTGAGAAGATACAGAACATAGAGAAGATGAGAATATATGCCGTATCTAAGCCGCAAATTAATGGCTTGGATGATTATTCCTGGAAAATCTCCCATCCAAATTCGTGAACAGACTTCAGCTGAATTCAAATGAATCTAAATTTCAAGTAACCATCCAATAATTTTTAAATGTAAAGTAGCTAAACGAAATCAAAACAGGTTTGTTTTCAGGAATTGCATGAAAATGTCAAAAAAATTGAAATCAAACAAAATTTCTGTCTTCAAAGTACATTTTTTCAGAAAATAGGTGAAGATTATTGAAAAAATTGAACAAGTTCCTCACGTTCAATTCGAAATCTGTTTGACCGATGATTGAACTTTTTTTTACGAATATGTCAATAAACCAAACAGTTGATATTACGATAATGAAAATGAAAATCTTGGTATTGTACGAGAGGATCATACCCAATATTCTTCAAGATACACTTCTGTATCAGCTTTCTTGAAAATAAACGCGTTGGAAGTTTATTTATTAATAGACAGTAACAATACAATATAACTGTTCAATATTTAGAAGATCAAAAAGACAGCAATCCGCAATCATAAGAAAACCGTTTTCTCCGTTAACTGAATTTCACTATTGCATGGACTGACTGAGTTTTCAACGTTGGAAATTGTTTTTGTCATTCAACACGTATTTTCTACAATAAAACTCGATTTTTGGTGCTATAGCGAATTCAAAGTTTTGAAATTATTCAAATCATATAAAACAACAATTTGTTCAGGCCAGTCTCAACTGTAGGTTGGTGGACTGACACCTATCAGAAAACAACTACTCCCCTGGGTAATACCACGAAGGGCGTTGGATTATATCCGACAGGTGTCAGTGAAGGAATCTTCACTGAAGTATTTCCTGCATATGCTGTTGGCGATACAACTGCTGAAATCGGTTTTCAATTATTGAACGTGCATACTTGCAGACCGGTTTCGGACTATTTGGCCTCTCGTCAGTGCAAGGTAGTGGCCATCATCAACATTGAGTCGATGATATTCCATAATTAAAATTCGAATTCCTTGCAGTATATCATTACTCAAACTAAGCTGAAGCGAACAACAAACAACATGTTTTTCACTGCCCCACCTAGTGAACGAGGTACTAACCAACCGCAATAACAAAAAGGTTGTCGGTGATTTCTATTCTAATTTTTCGTATTGTAAATACGTATCTTGGTTGTTAGGTTCTAACCTACCAAATAGGTTTATAAGAATTTCATCACCCTAAAATATGATTGTGAATACTAACAACAATCGAAATGTGGTGGAGTAACTTGAAATCTTTTATTTCTTATTTATTTTTAATTGTTCAATTTTGAAATTTTTTGCTTGATTTTTATTTTATTGTAATTTCATTTCAGGTTTTTTTTGCTAAATATAATTTTTCAGCTATTCATTTTAATTTTCAATTATATCTGTTCTTTCAGGGATTTCAAATCATATATTATATCATATTAAACAACGGAAGTCCGAAGTAATATGAATACATGTGAGAAAAGTATTATGGCACTTTCAAGTTGGATGATGTGATAAAAAAATTTTCATGAAAAGGCATCACATTACATCACTTTGTGATGTAATGTTGGCACCCTGAAAATATGTACCATTACTAACATTGACAGTTTCTTTGATTCAAAAATAAACACGATAATATCTAATAATTGTCACCTTTGATATGATATGTTTCTGTGTTTGTTCACAAGACTATACATTTCATTATGGAACTTTTTGTAACAGATTTTTATAGCTCCATTGATTGTCCAAATCAGTCATTACAATATTTTTATGAACAATTCAACTGAGATACAATTAATGAACAATATTTTACATATATTGGAAGATGTTTACAAGAATATTTCCAACTTTTCACGGTGACAGCCATTTCATCTTTGATAGGAATGCGAAATTTGTTGAGCAATAAGGGCGTAGGTTGAAAGTTTTTGATAAAATATTCAATATGCGGAAGTATCCAAGAGACTTCATCAGGTTTTTATCCACTTTTTTGCATGCATAATAAACATTTTGATTTGTGAAATAGAATATACCGGGTGATTCTCTAAGGTGGCTCTAGGGGTGAGCCATTAAATATAACTGAAATTTTTCCATAGGTACGTTTACGTCTTACATTTTCTAAATCAAACTACTCAAGTAGTTTAATTTTCAATTTATATAGAAATACACCTGGCAGGGCAGTGAGATCATACACTTAAGTTTTTAACATCTGTAAGCATCTTAAGCATCAAACTTCCTAATGTAATGCCCTCCTTAATCATATTATAAACGCAGAAGCAGATGAAGGCAATAATACTGTAATCCTGGACATAACATACCGGGTGATTCTCTAAGGTGACTCACCCTTATAACTTTTTTATTATTAGAGATAGAAAAACAAAATTTGGGGATTGTGTATTATAGTTCAATTTACATTTTTTGACATATTTACTTGTTTTGCCTACTTCCGGTTTGACCGGAAATGACCCCAAAGATCCTATATATTTGTACTTATTTCGATCGAGAATGACATTCTGAATCCAACAACACTTCAGTTGTCAATATTTGACAAATAAAATCATTTTTATTCCAATTTTTATTTTTTCATCTAGAATGCCATGGATCGTGTAAATCGCTTCATTCTTGATCAAGTAACATGGAAAAACTACGACTGTGAGGCTTATGACTTCACAGTCGTTTGAAGAA
>WOGR01005329.1:0-13903 GCA_015342045.1 Leptinotarsa lineolata | reverse complement strand
AAATTTTGATACACTCCGTTGAACCTAAAGTCCGAGATGGCCCTGCCACCACATATTTCGTGAATGATTCTACTACAGTTAAAATGTACGTAAAACTACTCCGGCTCCTAGGAAATGGTCCGATATGATCGATGTGAACAGTGTGCATGGGCATATTAGGTTTCGAAATTGGATGTAGTTCACCTTCAGCTTTACCATAGTTACCCTTGCCAAACCCACAATCTAGACAAGAATGTACATATTTGTTGTATAAGTGCCAATTTTTTTTGGTAATACTGGGTCATAGACTCACCTTGCTTTTCCTTACGAGCCACCAATTCTTCTAAAACCGTTGCATAATCGACGCATCTGAGGAATGCTCGAGTTGAGGCCGTTTTCCATTCTGCCAAAGTTTTTCTGTAATCGTCCAAACGATTAAACCAGTTTCTTGCTGACCCTCTCAACTTTTGCTGCACAAATTCCGTCCAGTTGAGAATTTCTCCAAGTTGGTCAATCTTTTGTAACCACCTTGTAACAGTTGAAGTCTTCTCATCTGGATCTAATGCTGGAATAATGTCGCCTCGGGCCCTCGATGAGCAAGATCCAGATTCACTTCCACTGTCCATCATCTCTGAATTGGGCACACGTTGGCTGAATCTTCTTTTTAGTGCTTCCAGATATTTTCCGCTCGATATGTTTTTCTAGAAGATCCTGGCAGAGGTTATTTTCTTCGTCACTCATTTTGGATTTTCATTGCACAACACACAATTAAAGACACGTGAAGTTACTCAATCCCACTTCTGATGTTAAAATAAAAAAGAGACTGAAAGGCACTATCGAACAAAACTAAAGAAACGACTGATCTCTACAACGACACTTTTATTAATGGATAATCCCTTTCGTAATAAACTGAAACATCAGACAATGAATAATATTAAGAATGAATCATAATCCCTGTTGATTCAGACGGCAAGGAGCGATGCCATAACAAGTACATTTTATATCGTACTTTTGAATCTGTCTAATCTTTGGAATACTGAAATATTTAGGCGGAAAATAGTTAAATGGAGTTGTAATATGGAACCTGAAATATAATGTAATTGAAGAATTAATAAAGGGCGGATAGACAAATTTACGACTCAGTTGTAAAGATCCACTGTAATTCAAATTATTATTACATACGGAAAGGTTTGAAACAGATTCTTTTTCACTCTGAAAAACACACAATATTTCAACAATAATGATTGCAGATTTGTTAAAGTGTTAATTATTTATGCAAGCAAGACCAATGCGTGACATCTTGATACAGGAAGAATTGATTATGTCTGACATGAGGGCTAACTAACCTCTTCATTACCTTTTTCATCAACGCTAATATTCGCCAATATCAATAACTCATTGTGAAAGAAAATATTATGCTCTGCTGGCGACAGCCAAGCAAAATATTTTCTTTCTGTATACAATTGAAAAACGAGAGAAAATTTTAGTTTGGGCGAATACATGAAATGTGCTTTTAAAAAAACCAGGCGATAGTTTCCACTAGAAGGTAAATGAGGCAGAACTCGACATTCTGTCACTCCTCAATTCGCTGATTCCATCAATTTGCTGGGCAGATGAGAAACTTGCATCATTTCCAATTAGAAAGTGGTATACACCTCTGCAATTTTGTATAAGCTATGAAACCACACTTAGACCTGCAGGGCTCATATCAGCCTGACTGTATGAGTAAATATCATAAGGAACCATACCATGACAGACTTTCTATATCAGAGGAAGGATAGGCTGATGCTGAGTCCGTCTTACGGAAAGTAAGACAAACTCAACAGCCTAAATTTTTCCGTGACTGCTGTATGTCAGAAGTACTTGGTCTATAGTCTGCCCATCTCTTGTCGAATCAGTCCAAAACCCTTGGAACTATTTTAACTTGGGAAGAGCGCCCCTGGAGAATGAATTTCACGAGACAGTGTTTCCAAATGAATATAGAGTATACGCATCTGATCAAATACATGCAACGATTTCAGAGCATGAGGATGTCCTCTGTAGTGCCATTGCTTGTTCCTCGTCATGAAAAATGCTTGCTCTATCTTAGATTTTGCACTCATATTAAAGACAACGATCGTAGGAAGGGAAGGTCCAAATCGTGTGGGTCTATTCGACCCTCCATCGCAACCCGCGAGGGTTTATTGTGCCAAGCGCTGAAAACGTGATGTGATCTGAGGCGAGCCAGCATGCTCTGATACCAGGGTTTAAAACTTCCTTGCAACGAAAAGTGTCTTCTGAGGTTGTACATTTTCCTCAATGTATTGAGGAACTAATCGGCAATAATTCTGCAACTAATTAACTAATACCCGAATTGTTCATTCTCTAGAGGTCACAGGAGAGCATTTTGAATATTTACATGTGAATCATCTTTCATAGTGTATCCAAGTATTATTAAATTTCAGTTCACTAATTTAGTGATCCAATAATTTTTCTGAAAAAAAAATTGGTTGGGTAACAGGATCAATTTCTTCTTAGAGAAAAACAATTGTTTTCTTGCCGACGTTTCGAATTTAATTAAATTCTTCCTCAGGGCTCGAAAAGTCGTTTTTCCGTGTTGATATTACTATTATTAAAAACCATCAGACATATTGAATAAATTTAAAAGAAAAAAAACATTGCAACAATTTCGAGACAAGACCAACACCAACACAAAACGACATGAAACAAACGTTTGTTACATGTCGTTTTGTGTTTCAGAATCTAAGTGTGGAAGACTGTAGTACCCCAAAAATATAAAAATAATCACTACACTCCACAACATACCAGTCGGAATTTATCTCACTTTCGATCAGCCGATGGTTGAATTCTGAATCGTTGGAAATGGAATAATTCCTCATTTTCATCACCAGAACAAGATGCTCTCCTGATTTTACTTCCATATTTCATCGACCGACAAACATTCAATGTCTAATGCCTTTTAATGACGCGGTAACCCAGCATTGCTCAATTCGTTCCGCGGCAAATAAATACAATGCTCTCCAAACATATTAAACCTAATTAATATGTTCTGTCCCTTTTCTTCGAGGAGCACACAATTAAATTAATATAAATGGCGGTATTATATTTCGAGATAACGTGTATTTTTCTCCGGTTTATTTCATTAAGCGTTCCGAGACTGCCGGTTTCAACTTGCTTATTATGGTAATGTGGCAACGCGAACAGCGCTGATGGCACCACAAAATGCCTCCTGAATTTCATCGCGGCTGTCTGATATCCTACGGAAGTTCATGTCCCTGATTATTTCGATTTGTCGTGTTTCCTTCATCTGTACTGGGTGATTTTTTGGCACGGATTCAATTTCAAATCATGTAAAACTGAAAACAGTACATTAATAGGTACTGATCTCTGATGGAACATGATTTTTATAAAGCTATTGTTACATAGTTCATTTCTACATATTGTTCATTATCACACTGCTTGAATTACCGCCAGATTTTTGCATGAGAGTTAACTTGGGTTGTGGAATGGTAAGCAAATCCATCTATCAAATGTCAGCTGCTTCCTTGTAGCACTGCTGGATATGCGAATAACAAGATCACTCGTGAAGCTTTTGAAGTGAAAACTTCTCATGGGAGGGTAAACCACTTGGTAACGTAACGCATAACAGCGCCAGTATGTCTGCCTTCCCTTGCTCCTTACTGTAACCCATAGTGCTAGCCAAGCGCCATTCTCTCGTCGCAGAAAACCTACTAAGGGAATGCAGTGTTCTGTCGTAATGGACCTCTACTGGTGGGGACCTTGTATGAACCCTAAAGTAACCAAAGAGGAGATGAATGTCGACTAAAGATATCCAACTGACCCCCCTGTCATTCGAAATCACCCTTAGATCTTCATTAAGATATGCAGTCTCCTGCTGCCGGTGAAGATCTGCATCTGCAGCCGATGGCTTGGAATGACGAGACAAGTATGCTGTCGTCAGCGAAGCAATATATTGGATTCTTGGTTTTTTCCAATAAGTCGTTGATTAACAACTGAAAGAGGGCTGGAGACAATATGGATCCCTCGATATCGATATCCATCGAAGGCCACTTGCTGGGAACGTTCTTTCAGGAAACTGGAGATCCATACACAAAAATGATCCGACAAGCCAAGGCATCGAAGTTTGACCAGCAAACCCTCATGCCACACACGGTCAAAGGCCTTAGAAATATCAAGCCCAACAACTTTTGACTGTTATTCAGGTTTTCGTGGATTTATTAATGTCGCAATAGACATTGTCGAAGGCAACGACGTGTTCTGGCTGTCTAGAACACTTCGTCCGTTGTCTCATCGCCTTTGGTAATGTATACCGCAGTTGTAGATGAAATCTACCGCCACTGCCAACCTTTTTCGTAAAATGATTTTGACACGGAATAAAAACAGTACGTTATAACGTTACGTGATAACGTTAAAGTTGTTTTTGATGTAAATAATAATGATAAAACTAAAGCATTTGAGAGAAATTGTATATAAATCCTATACCTACACCAATTGAACATATATTTGAAGAATACATATTTCTACATACAACTAAAGAGACATTTTTGATAAGCAACAAAATCAAAATAGGTTCAATAGTCTTCTCTGCAAAAAATGTCCGACAAAAACATTTTTAATCGCTCTAGATGATGTGATCATAACAGAGGACACTGATATGTTGGTGGTATTGATGATAAAGAAATCTTTTTTTAAACCACTCAAAAATAATAACTTAGAACGAGCTCATTCAACCAAAAACAATAGGTAACTATTAATGAAATATCCAAATAATACAATCAATCATCTCTTCTTCATTCATGCATTCACTGAATGTGAATACATCCTTCTTTTACTACGAAGAGAAAAATAATTTCATTGAAATTTTCAATATTGATCAGAAGTGTCAAGCTGATATACCCATGGTTGAAGAACAAAGTGAGGAAATACTTTTCAATAAAGTCATCAATTGTATTTTTACGATGTATGGTGCTGAAACTTACATAAACTTGAATGAATTGCGATACAAACATTTCGTAGCATTAGCTTCAAAAAACAGGAGCATAAAGTGCTTTAGAGATATATCGAATTGACAATTTATTCCTGAATCATGAAACCATTGAGTAATTGGATTTATTATTACAATAATCACATTTAATCCCTGTTGAGTGCCTACCTGCTGAGTTCATCATTCAGGATTAGATTGTCAATTTGGTATATCTCTGAAAACACTATACAACTTCGTTACCTTCGACAGAGAGTGTAACATAATAACAAATTAAAAATGTTTACTTGCAAGTTCAATAATTCACAATAATGATCTAATATCTCCTGAAGAATAATGGGATCAGCAAAAAAAATAACTACCGAGATAAATACTTAAAATCAAAGAAAATGACGGAGCCTGCAGCTATTTTATGAAAATGTTTTTCTCAGAATTTACTCGTATTCCTCAAATAAATACTCGATTGAAGTAATACTATCATTTACGGTTTCCTTCAGATACTTCTGATTCATCATTATTATATCCATCAAAAACAATATTGTGATACTGATTAATATATGAAGAATTTGAAAAAAACCCTGAAAACTGAATATCTTATACCTATAAATATAAATGTTTGTTCCCATTGAAAGGTTTCTGATTTCAAACAATATAAAAAAACAAGCACTTCAAAAAAAACTCATCAAAGTCGAAGCTGTTTATTAAAACTTCTAAAGATTATCTACTTTACATATTACTTAATTGATGGTATCAAATTCAATGAAAAAAAAATAACAAAAAATATACAAAACTGAACAGTATAGACAAGTGGCTAAGTACAAGTTAACAATGTAAGTGTGTTTTTATTATTTTATTTGTTGTTACAATAACAATACTCACAATACTCAACTTCATTTTATGTTCATTCTTCATTCATTATTTTGTAACTTACTTGTAATTTTGGTATATTTGTCCACCCTTGATATATTTTTGGAAGCAGCTCAGGAAGGTAACTCCAAACTTTGGAAGAAAATTGGATGTTCGATTTGAGAAAGCCGATTGTAAAGTTAATACTCGAGAGAATGTCGACATATATACTAAAATATTTCAAAAACCATTACATTAAAATAAAAAATTGAATTCTTTCAGAAAATTATCACTTTCATTTAGCTCATAATGAATTTATGCGTTACTCTATAAACGTACTGTAGATGGAGATCAATCAATACTATCGGACGTTATTCTTCATGATAAATTCTTATATTTTCTAGGAAATTAAATGCTGCGTGAAAAGTCAGATGAATATTTGGCCAGTGAGATTCCTAAAAATCAATTAATAAATTGAATATACCAATATAAAAATCAATTAATAAATTGAATATAGACCCTAGAAACAACTGATAAACCCAGATAAAGAAAGCAGCTGCCAATGCAATGAGTGATGAACTCAAATTAGATGTGATGCTTGACTTTGAGGAAAACCCATATACATCTAGTAAACAGGCATCCACTACATTCAATGTTAGCCATACATCGATAGTAAACATATTTAAATGCATCATCATAAAATGATACCCACTCAGAAGCTCATGGAAGACGATTTTGACAAAAGAACTTATTTTTGTGAGCAAATGATGGACATGTTGGATAACAATATCATCCAATTAAAAGACGTTATGTTTCCTGATGAGTGTACATTTCTCTTAACGGTCATGCTAATCGGCAAAATTGCCGCTACTGGTCAACGGAAAATCCTTACTGGATGAGAGAACACACGCAATACCCTCAAAAGGATAATGTTTGGGCAGGGATTGTAGGAAACCATATCATTGGTCCCTTTTTCACTGAGGGCAACTTGATTGGCGATAATTATTCGGCACTACTTCAAAATGATGTCATTCCAAGGTTAGCAAATTTATATCCTGATCCAGGAAACCCTCAAGTTCCAGTGAACACGATATGGTTTCAGCAGGATAGAGCACCACCACATTACCAAGTTGATGTCCGGCAAAACCTCGATACAACATTTCCCAATCGGTGGATAGGGAGTTGAGGATCGATTGAATGGTCAGCGCGATCACCAGATCTTTCATCATTAGATTTTTTTTTATGGGGATATGTAAAGAGCAGATTTGAATGACTTTCATTACTTTATGCAATCCACTTTAGTTTTTGAGTGTACTTTATCGAATTTCGGTAACCACATGATTTTAATTTATTTTGTCTTGATTGTTGCAATAAACTTGAAAGCGATAGCATTTTGAATAGAGAATGAAGAGACCTTTCAAACGATTTATCACAAACCTATACTTCCCTTTTGAAAAATTTGGGGTTGTACCTGTCATTCGGTAGAGGTGGCATTTTTACGTTGAAGAATATCGAATTATAATTTAAGTGTGACGTGTTTCGGGATCTTTTTTCAAATATGTACAGTAACCGAAATAATGAATTTATTCGATTTGGCTTCTACACACTGTATATTTCATTTACGTTAAAAATCTACGCATAGGCTCTTAAAGAACGTAATCATTCTGAAAAAGAATGAAGATATTGTGTTTCAATTACATACCGATAAAAAAAGCCAATCGTTTCGTTAGTTTAACAACTATAATTCTGAAACTGAAAACAAACTACTTTGTTCATTTTCCTCGGTAACTTCAATATATCGATTAAAAGTGACCTACATTGTGGAACGCTATTGCTTTCCGTGTTTCAAGCGATACTACTCCAAACAATGTTAAGAAGTTCGCGAGGTTTTTGCTAGCAGCGTGTCGATGCCACAACAAATGAAATATGAGCCACGAAAGTTGAACCTAGAATTGAACAGCAATTCTGGCTTCACTAAACCAATTTAAACCTTTAATAATGGCTTCAACGATGAAGTGTGCAAAAAACTGCTAATCTCATTTCTTTCATTAGTTTCCAGACGATGTACAGAATGTACACTTTCTTAATGTCTTTATAGATAAAAATTGCAGTTAGATGGAAAATTCATGTAGGCTAAGACACTGTTCAATTTTCAAAAATAGAAATTACTGTTGTTGCCCGCGTCTTTGCCCGCGTAGAATTTGGTTTGTCACATTGAGTTTCATGTGAGTGTGAGTCATGTGAGTTTGTTCTGTAAAAGTCCGCTATTGCGGACTTTTACAGAACAAACAGTTTCAATATTTTTTTATCAACACAAAACTTCAGGTTCTCAACTCCAATTCAATATAATCTTCAAACCCCTATTTTCCCCCTTGGGGGTGGAAATTCCGGGTTCCCTTTCTTGATGCGTATTCAAGCTATACAAAGAACCTACCTGCATATTTCAAGATTCTAGGTTCAATAGCTTCGGCTGTACGGTGATGGCGCTTCATTGCTTAGACCGCCCCTCTACCCCCGCGCATCATCCCCCGTCGTCTTACAGTAGACGCGACGAGTAATGGTTTACTGCGTTGGGTCTAGTTAATCTTATCGTGATACCTTCTAAACGATTCGTCCAAATTACTTACTGTAATTAATCTATATTAAATACTTAAAACGGCAATTGTATCAATTTTATATGAATTTGACAGATGTTTTAATATGTTCATTGTAAAACAAGTATCAAATTTAATTGTCTGTGTTATTGATGACTTGTTTATTTTGTGGAAATTCATGATCACTTTAATAAGATGAATAAAAACACTTTTTTGTTAGTTAGTTTTACTTGATAATGGGCTATACCCCGAAACCAGTCGTAAGAATAAATAAACTTAGTGGAAATTAGACAAAAAAGTGTTTTCATTCATCATATTAAATTTAATTGTATTTATGGCTCAGTATTTTGCATATAGTGGCTATCACATAAGAGGCAGATATATGCTATCGCGGACTTTTATTTAGAACAGTTTAAGATAAACAATCATACGGTACATTATCTTCATGAACTCCAACGGTATGGGTAGCGCACGCAAAGATAGCTCTCAGGGAGCAAGAATTTTTTCGACTTACTTAATATTTATGGTTATATGACGGAACTACAAAAAATAGAAAAAGAAGAAACTCAATCAAAATTAGTATTAGTTTTGAATGAAAAGAAACTTTTTCGAAAATTTTCCATTTCGGCATCGAAGTTTGGTATTTTTTCTCCATAATATAGTTATGTAACTAAGTGATGCTTTCGAAAAGTTTAGAAAAATTCAAAA
Organism: Leptinotarsa lineolata; assembly: GCA_015342045.1. Lineage (NCBI taxonomy): Eukaryota > Metazoa > Arthropoda > Insecta > Coleoptera > Chrysomelidae > Leptinotarsa > Leptinotarsa lineolata. The sequence goes on along the minus strand of WOGR01005329.1, from coordinate 4,774 downwards.
AATGCATTTTAAACAAAACTTGAACTAATTTTATCAAAAACGTCTCACCTATACTTTGTAAACTATCATGTACTGCCGTTGCTTTGACAAACACTAAATTTTCGGTAATTTCATTCCACCTTGGTACACTAGGAGAAATTAATGAACTGAAATCATTTTTTGAAATAATGACAAAAAAAATTTTAGGTTAGGAATACCTGAAGATCACTAACTTTATTAAATCAAAAATGACAAAAATCGATATAATTACTGTTATTAAAATTATAATATTTATACTGTTCATACTTATACAAACCATTGAACTTGTATGCCATCATTTTGTTCTATGCAGGGAAGAAATCTCTTCTCGATATCTTTATTTTCATGATTAATTTCTTCAAGCAGTTCTGTTGATTTCGGAAAATACGTCTTATAATGATGAATTATTAAAGGCACAAGTAAAATAAGTAGGTAATGGTTGACCACCGAACAAATTTACGGATAAATAAGAAAATGGCGAAGTCGCCTGTTACAAAAATCAATTAAAAGTTTACTCGAATACTCCTTTGTTTGGAAATTAAAAGTTTTAGCTTTTTACTTTTTCATCTTCAAACGAAAAATGTTGAAAACTTCCGAAGAAGTGAAGAATGCCATTAATTTCAAAATAAACCCTTCACAAAGATGTGTACTCATATAGATCATGCAAAGAAGTTACTTTCAGATACATCTTGGCAAGGTTTGCGTAAATTCTCTTTAAAAGTTATTCAAAAAGGTGCTTATTAGGAGATGAAAACAAGTGTTTTGACCTTCAACGTTGAGATGTACAACTGAAAATTGAAAATTTTCCCTCTAAGTGAAATTTCATACCCAGTTTTTTATACATCAATTGCATTGCAAATGTTTCGAGTACAAACTGAATGAAAAAGTGATTTCCGGGTAATCTGTGACGATATGTTGATATTCAAAAGAGTTTTTGTACAACTGTCTGAAAAGTGACATTTTGAATCGTTGTCAAGAGTATTTAAAGATGATGTTTACACAATATTCTCAACACTAGTGTTAAAAGTATTTTTAACACATTTTTTTTTTCACCAAATAGCAATAAACAAAACATAATTATTAAATTTTCAACAATAATAGATTGTTGTCGTTCTAAAAGTGTTCGTTCCATTAACCAGCTGACAAACGTCAACCCTCAGAAGTCGAAACTTGTGCGAGCAATGGATTTACGAGGCCTTACCTTTTAACGTGCGATTACCCAGCACGGTGGCCCGGCGGGGAATCGAACCCCGGTCTTCCGCTTGAAAGGCCGATGTGCTAATCTCTACACTACCGAGACCAACCCAACAACCAATTCAGAAATTTACACAGTCACTGTGACATCTCCATTGGGATCTTCTGACCACAAACTCATTTCAGTGTTGAGTGAATTACCGATAAATGTTGTAGAACAATCTGAGCCGCGAAAAGTTTTGCATTGCAGATCTACTGAGTGGGAGGATCTTCAAGACCATTTCCGAAATTTCCCCTGGCTAGATGTTTGTTTCAGTTCTAATGATCCATCGACTTGTGCTTCTGAAGTCACGGAAGTTATTCTATCATCCATGGATGCATACATTCATTTTTCAATAAAACGAACTTCTAACGGCAAACCTTGGTTCAACAAAAATTGCGAGCAAGCTGTCGCCTCTAAAAATCTCGCTTACCGGCAGTGGCGCTAAAATCCCAGTGCCGAAAACCAAACTAGCTTCGTTAATGCTCGCAACAGCTGCAAATGAATGAAAGCAAAGAACTTCACAATCAGAGAATTAGGGATGAACTGCTTGCCAATCCCAACGGGTCTAAATCCTTCTGGTCGTTAGCTAAAGCTGGTAATCAAAACTTTACAAAATCCACAATTCCACCACTAATACAAGCGGGTGGTTCAATTGCAATAACAGCTATGAAAAAAATCTACTAGCTGAACAATTTGCGTCCCACCCCACAGTCGATTTACTTGAAAAGGCACCACCCACTATTACCACACTGGAATCCACAATGCCTGAAATTACAGCTCAATATCAACAAGGCGTCTGGTCCTGATGAAGTGCCCGTCATCGTACTTTGCTGACGACAGCACACTTGTCTCATTATTGAAGAGAAAATATCAAAATACTTCAATTTTCGAGACTGTATTTCGGGAAAATGACTCGCCATAACTGAGGTAAGAAAAACTTTAATATATATGTAGTAACGTATAGCTTATTTTATTGATAACACTAAAAAAAGTATGAAAATAGTCAAAAATGGTAAACTCTGTTGAAAAGTAATACGCAAGGTCCTCGTGGCGAGAAGTAGTTGGTGAGGGTATATTGACCTGTCTTGATTCATCAGATAGCCAACTGTTAGAGTGAGATGCCACAGATGCCCCAACCGTTGAAACTCTACTGTTAGGGTTTGTTTGAAGGTGAATGACAATGTTTCTTGGTGAATTTCATCAGGTCGGACTTCCATTGTCTAATATTGTATAAAATTATTTGAAATCCCTGAAATAAACAATTCAATTGAAAATTAAAAGAATAGCTATAAATGGCAAATATATTAAGCAGAATATCGAAGAGATTCTTTAGAAAAAACAATACACAAAGATCACACGGAACCCTACTATATCAATTGAAAGGAAATTGTACCAAACTTTAAAAAAACATCAAGTGTAACTGTGGGCTTACTGTGGTGCGCTAACACCACACCGCAGTAAGCCCCCTCACTTGTATGGACTACCCAAAATCCACAAGAAAGATGTTCCGTTCAGGCCGATCATCAGCTCCAGATATTCGGCTACTAGAAACTTGTCTAGTATTTTACTCCCAATAATACAACCCTTACAAGGAAAAACATCATCGTTTGTAAAGAATTCGAAACATTTTGTCGAACTACTGGGGGCAATCGAAGACACAGAACACGACCAACTAATCAGTTTCGACGTGGAAAGCCTCTACACCAACGTTCCGGTCGAAGAAGCATTCCAGATCATACAGAGGAAGCTATCCGAAGACGGGGATTTGGAAGATAGATCGCCACTTTCACCAGTTATAGCCAACATATATATGGAGTGGTTTGAGACTCTGGCAATTGAAGGAGCCTACAAGAAACCGCGAGTCTGGTTGAGATACGTTGACGACATATTTATAATATGGAACCATGAAAATACCGAACTAGACGCCTTCCTGAAGCACATCAACAGTATGAGACCTTCCATTACTTTCACAATGAAGAAGAAAGTCCACAACGAATTGCCTTAGACGTATTGGTGAAGAGGACCGACACTAAGTGGGAAACATCTGTATATCAAAAACCCACTCACACGGGACAGTGTCTGAACCACGAATCCAACCACCATCAGTTGTCTAAAAGAGGAACCATCAAGACTCTGGCAGACCGTGCTTTCTGGCTCTGCAATACGAAGGAAGGTCTAGAGAAAAAACTAGGCATCATCAAAAATGATCTTCAACGGAATGGGTACTCCAAAGTGATTGTGGAACAGACTTTGGCTGAAAGACAGCAAGAAACTCGCAAGAAAGAGAAGCCGTCACAACCAGTACTTGCACTTCCCTACATCAGAGGATTATCGAAACGGATACGAATAATTGGGTCCAACTACAACATCAGAACCTGCTTCAGATCCGGAAATACTATCAGTAGCAACCTTACGAAAACCAGGCCACCAAACGCGGAATGCGATTCCAAGATTTGCATTTACCGAAAACCCTGTGAGTGCCTGAAATCCTATATCGGTGGAACCAAGAGGCCACTGAAAGTCCGTATTGCCGAGCACAAAAAACACAAGCAGCGAGGGGAAACCAGCATATTAGGAATAGCAGAGCATGTTTGGACACATCAATATAACATCGAGTGGTCCTACAGCTCATACATAAGGAGGAATACTGGTTTAGAAGGAAAATCAAAGAAGCCGCATATATGCTGTCCACCAACGTATTTAGCCAAGCTAGCGTAGAGATACGAACGTATGGAAACCCATATACAAAGAAAAAATGGCCAACTCCCGCCAAACGGTCATCTCCCGCTAAACCAGTTCCCCCATTTGTCCTTCTGACAATGGACAGTTGAAAGGGTAAGGGAGCTAGGCTCCACACCTGATTGAGGTCAAGATGATCGTGTCAATCAATTAGTCCAGTCATCACCCGAAGACGATTGTGGATACTAACAATACAAACGTCGTGAAGTAATGTGGTGTAAAATCGCTTAATTTTTTTTAATTATATTAATTTAATTTTTATTTTATTTGTTCAATTTTTTCACTGGTATTTTATTTCACTGTGAATTCTTTTCAGGTTTTTTTGCTTAACATATTTGCCATTTTTTGCTATTCTTTCAATTTTTAATTGTATTATTTATTTTGGGGATTTCAAATCATTTTATACAATATTAGACAATGGAAGTCCGAGCTGATGAAGTTCTACTGTTAGGTCTATAATCCCCTTGCAGTTTGGTTCGTACGAACATTTTTCTTTCTTCTGGTACTTTTCTCAAATAGAGTAACAGGCTCATGAAAAAATTAAAGTCTACTGCAGTCTAACACCTTCAATATATCGACTCATGAAAATATTCCGTGTACAATTCCCTATGTATCATTGTTGGGTGATGATGCATATCCATTGAAAACATATCTACTAGAATAATATTGAAGAATGAACCTTACTATGGAAGAACGCGTTTTCAATTACAGATGGTCACGAGCAAGGTGTTGTGTCGAATGTGCCTTTGGCATTTTGACAGCAAAGTGGAGATGTTTCAA
>WOGR01005328.1:0-13904 GCA_015342045.1 Leptinotarsa lineolata | reverse complement strand
GATCCTCTGATAAAAAGGCAACGTTATTTTTTTTCTCTTATCGAAAAGCCGGCTAAAACGATTGGAAAACGTATAATCGTATGTTGGATGACAATTATTGGATGATACTGAAGATACGTACGCCAGACTCAGGTATTTTCTTCTCATGTGTAATGATGGTGTTCACCCGATCTACAGTATAGGCTTTCGGAGGGTGTAGTTCTGTATGCTCCAAAAGCTAGTCTTATTGCTGTGTTGTGAACAGTATCTTCAATTTTTAGAGCTGCTTTGCTTGCTGACACATATACTATGGATCCATAGTCGATGTTGGTCCTCACCAAAGCTCAATACACGAGTAAAAGGGTTTGACTATCGGAACACCAGTTTTGATTGGATAACATCCGCAGTAAATTAATTCCACTTTGACAAGATGTTTTCAGTTGAATTAAGTGAGCATTCCAGTTGAGTTTACTGTCGAACGTCATACCAAGATACCGGGTGTATTCAACTACTTGGATATTTTGATAAGAGACAGTCAGTTTTGGTGCAGTGATGTTGTTCTTCCTAGTAAAAAAGATGCATTTTGTATTTTCAGGGCTCAATTTGAAACCCGTATTATTCAACCATGTCTGAATTGCGTAGAGTGCCTCTTGAAGGTTAACTTTTATTGAATTCAAGTTTTTTCCTCTTGAGTACACCACCAGATCATCTGCATAAAGGCTGGCTTTCACAGGATAACTGATGTTCATCATGACTTCATTTATTGCAATAAGGAACAATGTGGTTCTTTTCATTGACTTTATACTGAACAAACCGAAAACAATTTCTTCAAAATAATGAAAAAACATAGACTCAGTTTTTTTAATGAGGAGACCAATTGAACATTTCCGAAACATCTTGTGTCAGAAAGGCATTAGTTCGATCGCGATTATGACGTTTCGAATTCGGAAGAGGAAGGTTCAAAACTCTACATTTTGGAATGCTTAGATATCGATAGATTCCAGAATTTGGGATTATTCCCAACGACCGAATATATTTGAATTGTTCTTCTTCATTCAATTCAGTTTGCAATGAGAAAATTGGTAAGTAGAATAGATCTTCAAAGTAGGTAAAATGAGGTCTCAGCTGAAACTTGTATTCATTTTTCCTCAGTTCATTGAATGATTCCTGGATTTTATGAAATTTTTTCCGGTCATGTGGTGATAGTCATTCATTTCACTATGACATCATGACACATAATTTGTCCAGTCGAAATTGTGACGCCTGGAGATGCTATTGTATAGTGAAACACTTGTCGCAGTTCTGTTAACTGTCAAGTGAAAATTTCACATTGGAGTCTATTCTTCTTGAATACAGAACATAACTTGTTATGGAGAGCTACATGAAAAAAGTATTCCGGAAATATATATCTACATTATCTGACACAGTACACAAATGCAGTATTCGTTATGCATAAATCAATATAACATAATAATTTCATACCTGGATCTGAATTGGTTGTATCCGAAAAATATGCAAAATCTCCATCAACAACGATATCATTCAAAAAACAGCCGTTATTCCGTGAGCATAATTCATCAGGCACATTATACTTTTTTACAATCTTGTCGTTGTTTTTCAAGTCAAAGAGGACGATTTTTGCCGGACACTTCGTACCAGCGGATATTCTTCTACCATCTATAACCCACATAATTCCCTCTCTGTCTATCTCCATGCTCATCACATCTTGAAGAGCATCACAATTGGATCCCAAATTCATCGACCAGCTGGGATATGGTGTCAGGAGTGGATTTTTCCTTCTTCCATTCAGAGGAATTGACGCTAAAGTTATTCTTGCATGAGTTTTTACTCTTGGTAGTGAAATGAAAACTCTATTCGAAGAATCATGGATTTTAATACCGACCGGAATGTAGATACCTATGAGAGAATAATTTCAATAATACATTTTTTGGAACTTCAAACTCTCATACATCTGATAAGAAATATAAATTTATAAAGATAGAAGTTTTCGAGGTATTTGATCGTTAATACCATAATAGAAAAATATTTTTATTCATCAAACTTTCAAATTATCGATAGTGTTCAACAGGGCGAGAGAGATCAAATCTACATAGACGATTTTCAAACAGTTTTGATTATCGTGAAAAGTGAGAATCTAAACTTCCTATGTTTTCTACCACTTTCATTTGTGAATGAAGTCACTGCAGTTCCGTTCTATACGGACATTTTCAAACGAATACAAAGTTTATTGTATTAGCAATACTTATCGAACTTTGTTATTACAGTGGCTATAAAATCGATGAAGAAAACTAGAGGTCCAAATTTAACAAAATAAAGTTGTTGATGAAATCTCATGAGCGAGACGTCGCAATGTGAATTGATTTATATCAGATTACAAAAAAAAACACTTTTGAAAGTTTTTTTCTTTTTTTTTATATTATTTGAAATCCAACCGACCTTGTAGGTATTACCGTTTCCTAGACAACAATAATGGAATTAACTGAAAAATGGCCAGTAAATTCAATTCATATGTTTATTTGAATGCAACTTACAACCAAACAAAATCAACAAGTTCGTGTAATGAATGCTTTTTTTTGTCAACAATTGGTAACGCTTTTGAAAATTGCACTTGCAACTAATTCCCTAGCAGTATCAACTCTGGTTCAAACAAATTCATCTGATTTTATAAGTACCACGATAGGAACAGCAATCCATGAATACTATTTGAGTAATACAATAAAAAATTCTAACGTAATACGTTCAACCGTTAAAGTCAGAGTATTATCCAGAACATATTCAACATTCAGGAGTTTTATACTCTACGCGAAATATGGTATTAATTATAGTTTCAATATAATTTTTCAGTTCAGTTTCAGTTTGAACATCTTATTTTTCATGAATCCCCAAAAATAAAAATCTAGAGGTGACATGTCTGGTGAAAAAAAAGGCCACTTAACAGGACCATTTGTTGCAATCCCTCTGTTTTCAAAACAGTCTCGCAACATTCTCCTTACGCCACTGAAATTATGTGCTGGTGCTCCATCCTGCTCAAAATAGATCATCTGTCGACCCTCTAGAATCTAGATCAAAATCTTCGAATTACTCTTGTTAATAAATTGATGTAACTGGGTCCGTTCAAAAAACCATGGTAGGAAAATGGACTGATAATTTTGCCTCTAAATAGACCACACCAAACATTGATACTAAATGGACTAGAAATGGATGTCTACCCCAATAATGAAAATTCTTTCTTTTATACAAATCACGATTTGGAAAATCAACCTCATTGCTCCATATAATATTTCTCCAATCGTCTCTCAGGGTCACCAGGTTCTAGTGTTTGCACTGGTATCAACTCATCAGAAGAAATCTTATGTGTCTTCAGAATTCGTTGAATAACAAACAGTGGAACAGCAATAATTTCTCTAGATAAATCTCCAATGGAATTATTTGTTTTCACCTCAAAGTAGGTTGAAAAGTCAATTTCTGTATCTTTAGATATAATGAAACGTTTTTAGTTCTCCTCTTCTCAAAAAAGTTTTCATTGTTCCTGAATCGACGATGAATCACAGCAAAAAACGCCGATCAGGTAATTCACGATCGGAGAACGAATTGCTGTAGTGTTGAAGTGCTCTTACGCTATTTTTCTGGCAAACTAAGTAGGCGTCTAACGTACCACATTTTTCTTGATGTGAAAACGGCATTTCATTAAAATATTCGAACAGTAGTTGACAATTACAATAATTTATGACATTGTCATGATATACTTAAGAATATTTGACAAATAGTATTTCAACAAAGTTTCAAGGCAACTTGATTACTCATAATAATTCTGTTTTATCGAATCAAACACATTTTTTTCAACAACATCATTAATATGACGCTACAGTACAACGGCTTCAATGTTAACTTTATAGGAGACATATTTTGAATCACAAAATGAATACATCTAGTGGAATGGCTTCAAGATAGGAGTTATTGTTTTGTAAATTGTTACCAAATAGCCCAGTGGTGTTAACTGAGTGGTACGACATGATGATAACGGGTTTCATGAATTCGAATCCCAACACAATTTTCCTCTTTCTGTTAATAACGAAATATTGTTATTCGTATAAGTACCAAAATTGGGTGTTCGGACAATCATGAGGTTTCATTTACCAAAACAGAAAAATTTTTTGTACTAGTGAAAGAAAAAAATAGTTCCAAATGAATCGTTCATTTTCTAATCATATTATGAAATCTGGTAGTCGAATTTTGGGTTTTGTGACCTGACAAACTTCTTCATTCTCCAATATAGATATTATTGAATCACTTCATTTCAAATTGGTGAGACCAATTGAACTTTGATTTCATTATTTGGTTTGCTTAGTACCAAACCTAAATTGAATAACTAGAAAACATTCAGAACAAATTCTCAAGTTATTTATTTTTTAAGCGATATCACAAGTGGCCAAACTTTAACTCAACAAAGTCTGTGGATCTACGACATGAATTCAAAATATTATCTTCAGAATAGCAACGTCAATTATCTTCAATGATAATCATGCACAAACTCCCAATAACAACATCGATTCCATTGAAATTCTTAGTATGTCACCATTTCACGTACCTCCTCATCGCACCTGATTTTCGCTCATGTTCAATATTCCAGCCATAAATACTGCAACGAATGCGCCACCAAAATTTCAACTCAAGTAAGTTAATCATTTGAATATATTAAAAGATCTTGATTGGACACTTTCCCAATGAGTTTTCCGCAAAAAAGTTTGAGGGCATATGTTAGATTTACGTATTAGAGTAGTATTTCCCACTACAGTTCTGGTAATTATTTCTGAGTATCTGAGGCGTCATCATGTACCTATGGAGCAAGGTGGTCAGAAATATGAATATCAATGAAAAAATCTAGAAAATATAGACACATAGTCTTTCACAGCAGGAGTCACGGTTAGAGAAAACAATATCCGGGCTGGTGAGCCGTGATCAAATGAAACTTGTACCAAACGTTTCTATGACACTCCGAGTTATAACTTCAGCCTTCGCAGAGTGAAGAAGAATTGAGATTGAACCAGCTTTGAAATAATATATAGTTTCAATTCGATTAATATGATTTATCGACAGCAGAATAGAAACTGAATTCTGTATTAATCGATTGTGAATTATTCAAGCATTCTATCATTCTCAGGACCACACAAAACATAATTACGTAGTTGTTATCTTGATTTCTTTCTAAATTTATTGATAACTTCATTTGTCATTATAAACTTTTGGAGCGCATGCCAATAGATATCTAAAGCTCATGGGCAAATTTTTCAATACAATACCTTGGTTTAAATGTTTTGGCTCAATCTGTCTCTTGCAGTAGCGCACAGAAATTATACTAAACAGATGAGAATAAAGTTTGATAAAATATATAGAATCACAACCTTGGCAGCAATGTTTCCGTTTTAATGCAATAATACTTCTGAGGATTCAGTGCCTATTATAATGGAATTATACTGTAGTTACAAATAGAAATACACGAAATCGAATCTTTCCTTTTCATGATATCAGCTTTGATTGATAAAAAAATGTAAAAAACTATTTTGATTTAACAGTATTCTTCTTCACTGCCGTCTTCGTCACTATACATACTTATACGGAATACAAGAACATCATTAAATCTGAAATCAAGTAATTGAGATCATTTTTTTACCTGGTTCATAATTGAGAGATTTCGAAGTTTCTGTAGATGGCCACGTGAAGTTGACGTAGTTCCATTCAAATTCCGTTTCAAACTGTTTATTCCGGGTTGCCAGTGTATATGAACCTATCGCGGTAAATACCAAAAAAGAAAACAACATATTTCTCATCGTTTATACTTCCTCACTCGATGAACAATGGAAACCTACTGCAATGAAAATAGATAGTAGCGACTCCTGGCAAGTGACACACATAACAGAAATCATTAAATAAAATTACGAATTCATCATTAGTGGAAGCAGTTGGTTCACATTACGTTTTCCTGTTCGGATTAACACCTTGATCATGAAAAGTATTAAATTTGCATTTCATTTCACATTAGAAATTGAGCAGAATATTCTAGTGAGTTTGAATGAGAATTCACAAGAGAAAAAATATCTGTGAAATCTGACTTTTCGTAAATCAGCAATGGAGCATTAAACTCTTCTCGAATGGTTATATTTCATTATATATCGAAAATAATGAACACTCGTATATTAAAATCATGATGAATAAAACGAAAAATCAGTTTACATCCAATAGTAGTATGTGAGGTACGGTATTTAGTATATCCTTTCTCGACATAAAGCTACCGCTAAATAACGCAGAAAATTCAACAACGATGCATGAATAATATTGTATGGAATTATATTTTTCTACTACTGCTCTTAAGGCAACCAGAATTATAATCCAAGTAAACGATATTGTGCACACTCCGCACTCTCAAAGGCCAAAAAAACCGATGACGAATAGAAATCGGGGAATGTGGGTATTGTTATTATCGTCGTGTCATCAATGTTCAGTTCATGAAATGATCGCGATTTGAGTGTTGAAATTCGGAATTGGTGCAGTTATAGTTACTGGAAATTTTTGTTATCTGTTTAAAATGTGGCGTCCTTGGATGAGTACTAACAGTTTTAACGAGTGTGATAACAAGGCAGACTTTTCCAGTATAATGATTCCAATAGCGATGGTGAACAATGCGGAAAAGATATACCAGTGAAAAAGATTCGGATGCATTTAAATATTGAAACGCAGAGAGTATGTCTCATTGTATATAAAATTCTACATCTCGAGTTTGGTTTCGAAGGAAACAAACTATTATAGGCATCATCAGATTTGACCGAAAATCCTTCCTCAACTGTACGTAAATTAGTCAGAAACAAACCTTATGAACGCAAGACGCGATGTGATACAGGATTACTAAAACCTTCAGATGTTCATATCATAAAATCATCGAAAAAAACAATATACGACTGTTTCAAAAGCAATGAAATTCCTACAATTGAAATCATAAGTGAGAAATTGAATACTTCCGGCCAAAACGTGAGCTGCTATGACAAAACTCTTCAGAATTGGATAAAGAAACTAGGATTCAGATTTAAAATAATAAATAAACGTCACGCAGCAGTGAATAGTGGAATTGCATAACAAATAACTAAATATAGACAAGAACAACGGCAAATTTTCTATTTGGACGAAACTTGGTATGACACTCACGACTCAGTTAAGAAAGGTTGGACTAATCGTTCGAGAATGTTTACGCGTAACATGCCTGCGAATAAAGGATCGCGAGTAATCATTGTGCATTGCGAAAGAAGTAAAGGATGGGTTCCAAATTCTTTGAAATTATGTGGAATAAAACTTGGAGACTGTAATGTTGACTATCAGAAGAACATGGAAGCTGATATTTCCGATAGTGATTTAAAACTTTTCCTAAAACAATTGGAAATACATTTTTTTTTGTATTTTCACCTATGGAAATTATGTTCGGTTCCAAAGTACAGTTTTTTGAACTCGATATCGGAGAAACGATGGAAATTCTAGAGTGGTTTCCCGCAGTCAAGTGGGTCACACTGTGAATCTAGTTGAAATGTTTTGATGTATTTGAATTTCTGTTAATGTTTGCGAATATTTCACAAATATTCATCAGTTCTGACTCATCAAATAAATTATTATCTGAATAGGTAAGAGGTTTGTTCAATATGATCTGGATGATCCATTTTAAAGTGTTTCCAGATTATTCAGATGAATTTTAGTCACTTCTCCACTGGCAATCATACCAAACAACAAGTGAGTATGTACCAAAGCATGATGAATTATTTCAAGATGTTTGAGATACAGATGGACAACAGGCCCAGGTATTATTTTCTGAGGCACTCCGTATCTAACTACTGTGCTCTTGCTTAATTCGTCATCGATGGTGGAACACTGTTTTTGTGCCTCAGGTAACTATCTATAAGCTGGTATGATAGTCCCTGTTTACCAAAATCTTCCGTATCTCGTAATAGATTTTCAATTCTCCCAATATCGGCTACAAGGAACTTTGCGTTTGTTTCCAATTTCAAACTGCTGGACCAGTAATAACCAAATGACGCTGGTAGATATAGAGACAATTCACTTCTAGTATCATTATAATTATCATTGTAGAATTAGTATAATCAATATTTGAATTTTTTGAATATTCTTATTCATATTTGAATAAAAAAACATAGTTATAGTCTTTAAAATCATTCTGCTACTATAAGTGCTACTTGAAATGTTTCAGTGATAGTTTTTTATTTGGATAGCATAAGTTATTGGAAACGCACAAACTTTCTCTTGAAAAATTTTGAATTGCTACACACAAACTCGAAACTTGTGCGATAAAACTATATCTTTTTCGTGAACTAGAATTGAATAAGTTTATCATTTATATTGTTTTATGTGCACAATACCGCTGAAATCAGATATTGCTCACAAAATATTCAGTTGAACTTATATTTTCTACAACTAAAATGTGTATATACACGCGAAATAACTTTCGTGGTCCGTATGCCATATTTATACAGTGTGTAAAAGCCAAATGGAATAAATTCATTATTTCGGTTACTGTACATATTTTTAATAAATCCCGAATGGATGAGAAAAGGATGAGAGAAGGACACACGCAATAACCTCAAAAGGTTAATGTTTGGGCAAGAATTGTAGAAAACCATATCATTGTTCCCATGGACAATGAATGGCGATAATCATTTGGCACTACTTCAAAATGATGTCATTCCAAGTTCTGCAAATTTATATCCTGATCCAGGAAACCCTCCAGTTTCAGTGAATACGATAGGGTTTCAGGAGGATGGAGCACCACCACATTCCAAGTTAATGTCCGGCAATACATCGATACAACATTTCCCAATCGGTGGATAGGGAACCGAAGCTCGATTGAATGGCCAGCGCGATTACCTGATCTTTCATCATAAGATTGATTTTTATGGTAATATGTGAAGAGCAATGTGTTCAAAACTAAACCTGCAGATTTGAATAACTTAAAGGAACGAATAGCGCTTGCGATAAGGTCGGTCACGCCTGATGTGTTAAATTATGTAAGAAGACAGTTTTATTTGAGATTAGGATGTTGCCAAGACGTTCGCGGTGAACTTTTTATACATCTACTTTGTTAACATCCATAGTTTTTTTTCGTATTCTACATTTCATTACGTTTTGCTTTACATTTTAGTTTTTGAATGTATTTTCTCGAATTTCGCCCACCACAGGATTATAATTTATTATATCCTAATTTTTGCAATGAACTTGAAAGCGATAACATTTGTGAATAAAGAATGAAGAGACCTTTCAAACAATATATCACAAACCTATACTTCCTATTTGAAAAACTGGAGGTTGTACCTGTCATTCAAAGGGGGTTGAAGGTAGGGGTGGCATTTTTACGTTAAAGAATATCAAATTAGGATTCAAATTTGACGTATTTTGGTATTTTTTTAAATATGTACAGTAACCGAAATGATGAATTTATTCTGTTTGGCTTTTACACACTGTATTAGTGAAACTCATTCAACCCCAGCCCTTTTTGACTTTCGTTATTCCTAGAAAAATAATTCAGTCAGAATCCAATCGATAGAGATCTTGATATTTGGAATTCATTTTCGAACCTTAATAAATATCATATCAAGTTGATTCTGGTGAAGAAGTCTGCACTCATCCTTATCGAAAACTGAAAAGTGGAAAACCAGACGACTTTTGTTGTTTCAAGAGAAGTAATTCAGATATGATTCGAACAACGAAGTTCATGATTATTGCCCGTCTGAAGAATTTTGTTTATCTATACCTTTCTCCGATATTTCACGAATGTTTTCATTGCAGTGAAGGTTTTCTACTTCACTGAGTTCTTACATACCAGCACTTCCGTTATTCCGATATTCTAACAACCATCCAACAGTCGCCCAATAACCAAGAAACTTTGGAAAAATATATTCTCAATAGAAGTTCCAGTTTGAATTTTCAAATATGGAGTTTCAAACCAATGTGAAGACACATCGATGGTATGTTTTTCCAAGAATAGAAATAAAATAGGGGTCACTACACTAAGGGTGTAACCCAAGTGATGAGATTGATTTCGATCCAGGATGATCCTTTGTTATATAAACTAAACTCCTATATCATGAATTTCAAGTGATTTATTGAAAAATGAATAAAACTGACAGGAATATGGAAAGCGACGTGCAATACACAACAAAATCAGTGACAATTGTAAAAAAAATTGATGAAGTGTATCCAAATTGATCGTTCATCTCTAAAACACTTTTTGGCTGAATGGTTCATTAAAAAATAATTCAATGGGAAAAAAGTCATTTTCTTATGAGGACAGTGAGTTTCGTCAAGAAGTTCATAGTTGCAGTATGCAAAGTGGAAGACTGAATTCACTTCAACAATAACTGGTAATAAAAGACTCAACTGGGAAACAGTCCTCTAATGATTAGATGTAATAATGTTTTGCTGATTCAGCGAAAGAGCTGAATTAGCAATTGTGATGATTTGAAATTATCGAAACCCAAAAACCATTTCGGTGACAAATATTGAACTCAGAAATTGCGGAAAATTCTGTATCAAATATTGTGATATATGATATTCATAATAAGAGTGTTTTTTCCCAGCAGTTTTCCATTCAAAGAGCAAAAATTAAAAATTCAATTATACAAAGTATAATTGAATTGTTGAATTAAACAAAGTATAATTCAACAATTCAATTATATATCAAGTATAATTCAGATAAAAACAAATACATTCATACAGAACAAATATATTTTGAAAATGAATTATATATCATCAATAATTATCCATATTTCACAAATGTGTACGAGATTTATTTTTCAACTCACATATACCACAATAAAATATATCACATGAGGTAGACAGCTGGTCTGCAGTACTGCACATCAAATTCACTGGTACTCTTCACAACGAATGGTTTGAGCTTTTTTGCACGAATGAGTGACAATATTTCTAGATGTTGATTTTGGTACAAGAAAATCTATTGAAAGTAATTCCAGAGAATCAATTTCACCATTCAACAACTTATGTAAAGAAGATGCTTGGTAATTCAATTTTTCAAGAGATAGAAGATCAAATGTTCGCAATAGTTTGATATAATTGCAATTTCTTTGAGGATGCACGCCAGTAGTTTCAGAACTCAAGTATTCGAAAAATATCTTTTGTACTCAATATTTGATTTGAACTGATTATAAATGGAATTCCATATTGAAGACCCATATTCTAACTCCTTAGTATTATTGAAATTCTTACAATTTCTGGCAATGAAACCGTAAGAGCGATAGGCAGAGTTAACAATAAAATTATTGTGATTATTTGAAGTAAGTTGATAATCAAAATGGACAACTAGATCCCTAATAGTGTTAGTTCTATCTGAGATAGTTTTATCGATACAGTATGCAAATTGTATTGTAATGAATTTTCTGGTGAATGATACAATTTCGCATTTGAATATATTGAAATTGAGACAGTTTTTGCGACACCAGCCATTCAAAGTGTTCAATTGCTGTACAGTCCAAGTACAGTTCATTTATCTATATCGATAACAGTGTTACATAAATCAATGCAATGTGAAACAAATTATGCATATGATGGAATAGGCCGATATTTCATGAAAATCCATAACGTATTCAAATAAAATTTTATTGTGAGAATTTCACTAAACAGTTTGACAAAAACGCCAAACAATGGCTTCTTCTTCATTGATTTGAAAATGAGAAAAAAATCAAAATGAACCCAATGATAATTTTTCCCTACTTGGCATCCTTCTCTTCAAAAAGCTGGCTTTCATCTCAAGAGAAAAAAAATATTCAGTGAGGTATATTTATTTTGGTGAATGGAAAATATTTAAACTTGAAGAAACTAGTCATGGAGTTCTCCTGTGGTGAAATAATTGAGTCCGGCACTGTTCACTTTAGTAGGAATTTACGTAAGTTGCAGTGTCGCCAACACCGCAAATGGATATGATACAAGGTACTACTTTCTGTCGACAGTGTTGAGTACTTGTTCATGATACTCCCCTAATGCAGTGGTCTACGTTTTGTAAGTGGACTGCCTGGTTGTCCCAGGACTGATAAATTATAATCCAGCTATCAATGTTAATTGTTTTATCGGTTTAGTTCATCTGATGCGACGGTGGATGAAATGGTGATTGCTTCTGGAACTACATCTACCTGCCGGAAGTATGGCAAGATGGTGTCAGCCAGTTGTCACGCTGGTTTGATGGTTGGTTAAAACTGCAAATAATTTTGTTTTCTGCCTTTTTTGTTCAGTTATAATGTGTAAGATTGTGGGTCTTGGTTTGCAGTGTTTATAATCTGTAATTCGAAGCTTGAATTTCTGGATGATATTGATCAAATCGGCCAGCCAAGGACTCCATACAGGCAGTGTGAAAACAACTCGACTGGGTCTTGGACTGATTGTGGTTGGACCAGATATGAAAACATATACCATCTGCTTCCGGGTCGATCTGTTGTTTATGCCCAGTATCAGAGATTAGGGTACCGAACGGTGTACTAGTGTACTATGATTATCCCAACACTTTCAGGTTCAGAGAATGGACTTCATGTCGACTGCTTCCTTAGGATGGGAGTAGGTGCTGTTGAATCTGAGGGTATGTTATTTCTTATCTTCTCATTAGTACCTCCATGTTGACCCAGGATGTCACAACTTTGGTGAGATGTTTTGTGGGAAACATTCCTCAAGGACTGATTCTGATAATATACCTTTTCGAATCAAACAAGATTTTTATGGCTGGGATTTAATCAAATGAGCGAATGAATATTATTTACGTCTGTCATCGATTCAACTCATTCTGTGACAAAAATTCGAAATTTTATGAACTAATTGAGTGTTTTTTCTTATGATATTACTGTTATTTACTACTGAAGAGCCAAAAAGGCAATTGTCTTACGACGAAACATCGGATTTCTAGCAGTGAGGACGACAGTGTTCCATGTAAGTGGAATTTTACTCCTTTCATTAATCATATCGTGTAGGACTCCTGTGAATGATATCTGATTCGATTCCATTATGAATGTTTGGAATATAAACGGAATAGAGAAAAGTGTTATTCGTATAATTCAGCGCTAATACAAAAATATTCCACTTTCATGTAATTCAATATTTAAATGGAAAAAGTTGTTACGAGAGGGCTTTTTCTTTCAGTTTGTGTTTGAAAGTAACTTCTTTGCATGAACTTCACATCTTCATTTAGAGTTATTTTTTTTCAATTGATTGCTTCCTTCTTTTCTTTGGAAGATTCCTACAATTTTTGTATCAAGATGGAGAAATAGAAAACCAAAAGTTTCCTCCAAAACAAACAAATTTTCATATTTCTACACATTGAGTATTGCTGTAACTTCATCAGAAATAAAATACAAAAAACTCAAAATCCGTCAGCTCAAGTTTCACTCGCAATATTTCCCCCAGAGATCACGTAACATCATATGGGGAATTATTTATACTCAAAGTGAAATATCTCTAATTTGAATATTTGGAAAAATCATTCATCTCTATAAAATCACAACAGAGTTACATTCACTCCAAACTTGCTATGACATCAATATTATTTTATATAACGGAAATTTTGAAACAGATTATTATTTTTGAAGCATATGATATGGGCGAGATATATTTTATATTATTTTTTTGTGTTGTCAAACTCCTGAAAATTTGTTTCTTATACTTCCAACAACTATTTCGAACTCGAATGAAGTTCTTCAACTTTGTATTGGGAAACTTTAGGAGAGACAGTGAAATGCCGATTTATATTTTTATTCGATCTTCTTCTGGGTATTTTCACCTTCCACAGTCTGAAAAATATGAAAATTATAATGGAGAACTTTATACAGGTATAGAAAGGGCAAACTTTATAGTTT
>WOGR01005327.1:0-13904 GCA_015342045.1 Leptinotarsa lineolata | reverse complement strand
GGGCGAAGGAGCCTTCATCACAGGCATTTCTGCCTGAGCGTAGACAGCTTCAGTCTACGGAGATGGTGCCCACCTATGTAGCGACAACAAGGGTATGCATGTACAGGGTGTACAGCCATCCTGTGCCGCTTACAGATGTAGAAATTAGCAGGCCATTGTCGACTAAAACGAAGAGTGACGCACGCTCTGAAGGCGGACAGGACTTTCGAAACACAGGGTGCTTCGAGAGTGTAGATGTCTGTGGCTTCTACAGGGAGTCGGCGGCGGGCGTAAAACGCGAAAACGTGGAGGAAGGACAGGACGCCAGGCGTTGAGATGCCCCTAGACGGCAACCCTTAGAGGTTCCTGGGTGGACAGGGGCGTTTTGCGCACAGGAGCGCATTACGTTTCGGAGGAGACCGAAACTGGCGCCCTGACGGAAGTGTCAGGGGGTAATGGTAGGCCAGCGGGTTACCCTGAAGGCGAGAGAGCCTTGGGGTGACTTCATCGTGGGACCAGTTGCTACAGCAGATTCGGATGTACAACGAGTTAGTCCAGGCACAAACCTCCCGTTGCACCCAGACAGGAACTGGGTCCTGAAATCCCTAGTGCTCAGGTCTAGGAGGCCAAGAGGCCGCAGCAACGGAAAACAAGGGTATGCGGCGGGATCGGAGTGCCTCAACACGACGACACCCCCCACCCCAAAGTTTGTAGGGGACAAAAGTATAACGAATCATTTTTGACTCAGTATGACTGTTGACAAAAAAGAAGTTGAAGAATTACTGAGCAGTTGCATAATAAATCACCAGAGAACTACTCCACCCTGTTTTCAATTTTGTGAGTTCTTTATCGGTCTTCTCTCCTATGTCTTATTTTTATGTTCAAAAGTGGTCCTGGTACAGAGCTTCGAAAAAGAATCGAACGAGGAGGCTCCGAATATATCCATTGGACGCTGCTTGTGAAGAACACGATATTGCATACTCGCAAAATCCATCACTCAAAGAAAGGATGAAGGCTAATCATGTCTCGGAAATGAAACTTGGAATATGATGAAAGCTAAAGATACTAGGTTTGGCAAAAAGGGTGCTGCTCAGTTAGTAACAACAGGAATGAAAACCAAAAGAAAATGCGGAATGATGTAAACGTAAATGGGTGGGAGAAGCAATAAAATTTAAGTCCAGGAATCTAGGTTATATCGTTCTAACAAGTAGAAGCGGAAATAGAAAAAGAGCATCAAATGAATTGAGGTCTCCAAAAAGGTTTGTCAAGAAAATACCTTGATAATACCACTTGAAAGTTAATCTGGAGGAATTTCACCATTCATACTACTATTTGCAATAAATGCATTGTAAAATGTTTGCTTTCGATGTGTTGAAATGAGACATAAACGCCGGTTATTTTTAAGCTATATATTGCAATCTTTGATACATCATGCACCGACAACAATTCAATGCGAAGTGAAATATAATGTTTTCACGACAAAACGATGACCGATGCTTGCCTGTTGCCATTCCTGAAATTAGGGCGAGAGGTATATGGCGCGCTGCTTGGACGGTCAAATTGATGAGGGGTGCCAGTGGCGTGGATAATCATAGTGAGCGTTAACATAGCCGCCGGCTTTGAAAACCCTGAGTTTTTAAGTTCAACTGCGAATAGGCAGCTTACAGAGCCTTTGGATTGCTCTTTTGAAAACACCTGTAGCTGTTTGGATGCTGACAACTCGAGTGATGCCATCTGCTCCTGGGTGTAGTTCGATTACGCGCCCCATTCTCCAATGTTGAGGG
Source organism: Leptinotarsa lineolata (assembly GCA_015342045.1). Taxonomy (NCBI): domain Eukaryota; kingdom Metazoa; phylum Arthropoda; class Insecta; order Coleoptera; family Chrysomelidae; genus Leptinotarsa; species Leptinotarsa lineolata. The sequence goes on along the minus strand of WOGR01005327.1, from coordinate 12,141 downwards.
GGGGGTGGTATCTTCTCGCAAAATAACCAAATCGCCAATGGTTAGTGACTGAGCACCAGTTTCCTTCCATTTGGTTCGTTGTTGGATGTTGGTGAGATACTCGTTTGACCAGCGTTGCCAAAAGTGCTGGGTGATTTTTTGGAGGACTTGGTACTGTTTTAGTCGATTATCTGGAACTTCGGCACAGTCTATTTCAGGTAAGGTTTCAGTAAGGAGTCTCCAATGAGAAAGTGACCTGGAGTTAAGGCTATAAGGTCATTGGGGTCTTGGGATAATGGAGTGATTGGTCGGGAATTCATTATCGCTTCTACTCGAGAAAATATGGTTGATAAATCTTCGAAGGTCAAATTCCGATCACCAACTACTCGTGTTATATGATACTTAGCAATCTTAACTGCAGCCTCCCATAGGCCTCCTTGATGAGGTGAGTTGGGTGGGATAAATTTCCACTCTATTTTATTTTTCAACAAGAAATTTAAATTATCACAGTTATTGACAAATTTAGGTAACTTTTCATATATCTCAGTTAATTTATTATGAACACCTACAAAATTGGTGGCATTGTCAGAATAGATTGTCTTACATATCCCGCGTCGGGATACGAATCGAGTTAACGTTGATAAAAAAGCTTCACTTGTCAAATCACTAACCGCTTCCAAGTGAACAGCCTTGGTTGATAAACACAAAAATATGCATAAGTATGCCTTGGTTATTGCACGATTTTGCAGTCGTCCATCCTTTATGAAAAATGGACCAGCGAAATCGACGCCGGTTACATAAAATGGGCGGTATTGAGTAACGCGATCTTTCGGAAGATCACCCATCTGACAATTTAACGAGTATGGTTTTGCTCGGAAACATACTAAGCATTTGCGTAGAATATTTCGGTTTGTGGAGCGACCATTTATAATCCAAAATTTTTGACGTATAGTATAAAGAATAGCTTGTGCTCCAGCATGGAGTTGAGTATAATGCTCGTTTAGAATTATGAGTTTTGTTAATGCATGATTTGCTGGGAGCACAATTTGATGCTTTTTATCCGTCGCCAAAGTAGATTTTGATAATCGGCCTCCCACACGAATCAAATTTTCTGAATCAATGAAAGGGTTAAGAGATAATTTTGACCGCTTCGATATATGTTTATTTCGTTGAAGAGCATTGACTTCCTCTGGAAATGCTTGCAATTGAGCCAATCTGGCCAAAACCTTCATTGTTTCGTCTATTTCGCGTACAGCTATTTCACCGCGGATTCGGTTTACTGGGGGTTTCGAACAATTTCCGATAAAACGCAGGCACAATGCTAACACGCGCTGTAACTTAAAGAGGCATGAAAATTTCTCAAAAATACTAAAATCACTTACAATAGATGTAAAAGTTGATACCTTCGACTTTCGTCTTTCTGGTGTACCCTGTGGGTGCCTTACGGACTTTGGCCACATATCGGATTCAAAAAGAAGCCATGGTGGCCCGTTCCACCATAGGCTATTATTACATAAACTCTTTGAATCTGTTCCACGTGATACAAGATCCGCAGGATTATCTTTAGTTGCTACATGCGACCACTTACTAATTTCAGTGTGAGTTTGTATCTCTGCTACTCTATTCGCCACGAACACCTTCCATGTGTTTGGAGGAGATGATAGCCACGACAAGACTATAGTACTGTCTGTCCAGAAGTATGTCGCATCGAGATGTAATTTTAAAGACTTTGTTACTTTAACATATAAGGTTGTTAATAAAACTGCTCCGCACAGTTCAAGCCGCGGGAGAGATACTGATTTCAACGGAGCAACACGAGATTTACTACAAAGAAGCTGAATTTTATTTCCATTTTCGGTAATTGATTTCAAATATATACAACAGCCATAGGCCGCTTCGGACGCGTCACTAAATCCGTGTAGCTCGAGACGCTTATAACCTGGATTTAGGGCTAATCTAGGAGTGTTTATGCAAGCAGCCTCTGATAACTGTTTGATAAATTCTAGCCAGAAGCCTTGGAGGTTAGATGAAAGAGTATCGTCCCACCCTAAATTACACTGCCATAATTTTTGAAGCATGACCTTTGAGCATATCACGATTGGTGATAGTAATCCCAAGGGGTCAAACAATATTGAAATGGTTGAAAGGATAATTCGCTTTGTTAACCTCCCTTCCGAAAATGTTATGACACTGGGTTTATCACTGAACATGTCTGATTTTGCATGCCACAAAAATGTAGATTTTGATTTATAGCTAAATTACATGCCTCAACATTCTTGAGAGGTTTGTTGAAGGACACAGGACCAGAAACAACCCACCCTAATAGGGTTGATTGCAGGGTTGGCAACCCTGGACCTAGTTTAATTCGATCTTCTAGTAATAGATCATTAAAGAGTTCTGCTCCGATCAATATATCAATAATATCAGTCATAGTAAATTTAGCATCTGCCAATATGATGTCTGACGGAATATTCAAGGGTAATTTTTCGAATGCAATAGTTGGCAAATATTCAGTTATTTTATCCAATATTGAAAACGTTAGGTTTGTAGTAAAATTTCCCGTAACTGATTTCAACTGCGCTTGAGTTTTGTATAATGAGTTGGTAGCTGACTTTCCTACCCCGCTAATAGAAATGTTAGTTTTTACTTCAGAAATGCCAAGCTTGTTAAATAGATCGCGACTAATGAAATTTGGTTGAGAGCCACTGTCCAACAGTGCCCTACCTTCATACCACTTTCCGTCCGCACCCCGTAGTGCAATTATTGCTGTGGATAACAGAATATGTGATCTTATTTGTTTACAGGTGTGAACTACGGGCGTTTCAGTTTCCGCATTGATTTCAGACTCTGATACTGCCATATTAGTAGAGTTTGATTCTAATATTACCTGATTTGTAATTTCATTACGACCTGATACCTGATTATTCGAAGTATTTTCGACATGCAATAACGTGTTATGCTTCCTTGAGCATTTTTTACAACCCGATGTCAAACAGTCTTTGCTGAAGTGATTGTTGCGTAAGCAATTCATGCATAATTTTAATTTTTTAATTTCTGTTATGCGAGACCCCACTGGTAGCGACGACCTAAATTTCTCACAAAAGTATATATTGTGGTTGTCGCTGCAATAGTTACAATAATAATTCGATTTTACCGCTGCGTTACTGACATATTTTTTCGAATGAAATTTGGAAAACCTGTCATTTTTTGTTTCATTTTCAAATTTTCTACCACTCTGATTTCTAGCTAATTCCGATGATTCAGTCTTATCCCTTTTTTCTAATAATTGGCAACGTTCTTGTAAAAACTCTATAATATTTTGATAAATTGGGCGTTTAATGCTTTTCTTACCAAGATATACCTCCCATTCATCTTTAGAGCCTGAATCTAATTTTTTCCATATAAGATAAACTAGGAGTGTATCCCATTGATCCACTTCCTCTTCTAGAGTTTTCAGTGATCTTACATGTGCTTGAATATCATCCGTTATCTCTCTTAGACCAATCTTTATATCTTTTCCGACCGCCGGCATCTCCACTAATGCCTTGACATGATTTCTAATTATTATTTCTGTATCTTCAAACCGCGATTTGAACAAATCCCAGGCTATTGGGTAATTATCGTTTGTTACCTTGATAGATTTTATTACTTTAGCTGCCGATCCTGTCAAAGCATTAGTAAGATAATAAAATTTTCTAATATTGTCCATAGAAGCGTCGTCGTGCACTAGTGCTACAAACATGTCTCTAAAATGCTCCCAGTGATCATAATCTCCATCGAACTTAGGTAAATCCATAGTTGGAAGCCTTACATTTGGTTTCAAATTAGTTTGATTGGGCGGCATTGGGCTTTGCCCTTGAGGTATTTTATAACAATCCGCGATTTTTCCCCGTGCTAACCCTACCACTTCGTAATATTTTTCTTCAAATTTTTCCTGTTCACTTTTCCCCGCCTCTGTTGGATCTAGTAACTCTATCTGTAGTTGAATTTCTAAAAAATTGTCTTTCTCGGGTTTAATATCATCCAACCTTGCTTCTAATTGGTATAATTTATCGTTAGTAAACTTGTCAATAAATGTATTAAAACGTGTGAGGTTAGCTTTTGATTGGGTTCTTAGAGCTTTTAACCGATCTAAATTCGCATCCATTTTGAAATGCTTATGTATATTTAAACACGAATAATTGAGGAAACTGATTTCAAATACGTACGATATGTTTTACAGACTAATCTCGACACAAGCGATAATGAATAGGATAAATGTTGAGTTCAAGAACAGAGGTGGTATATATCTACTTGTATTCAAGCTACTTAAAATATTTTTCTATTGAATAAATCACTCTTACTTTAGAGTTTCCTAGCACAAATCTTATTATTATTAATAGGTACGCTATTTTTTTCATCCTTGACAACTCAGGACAGAATTTACACCAATATATGAGCATCACTAATCACTGAGGTCAAAATAGGATCTAGAAATATTTGCACAAATCTTAGATATTATTAAAATATCCATGTAACCAACAAAGACCAAAATAAACCTGAGTTATCAACTCCTAAATATACCAATAATATTCCGAGAACACAAAATCTGAGAGCTAAATCAATCATACCAATGTTGTTTATTAACAGTTCGGTAGAGTAATAAAAGGCATAACATAAAATATTCGGATATCATCATTCAGTCAACACGTAATTCAGCAACAAATGATTATTTGGGAGAAACTCATGACCAATCACAATTATTTCCTGAGTTTCCTCACCAAATAAACTAATATAAACCCATCGATTTTATTTTTTGTCTGATCAATGGTCTAGGTTGAGGAGGAGAGTGGTGTGATAAGTGGTACTTAGGACGTATCGCATTATTTTTCAGCTTTTGCCCTAGTCTGCATTTTTGTATTTTCAAAAATTCTCTACAATGACTCTGACTTGGATATAGGCAGAGGAAAGGATTCACGGAAAGCTAAGACTTTAAGTTCACCCTTGGATCGCAAAAATAATTTTCCCTTATCCAATACCTACTGGGTGAACTGGGCGAATTAATTCAATTCACGGGTCGAAAATTTTTTGAAGCGGAGCGGACTATATCCGTTTTTATATTTTCATTGAGATAGAGATTCTAAAATAATCTCCTCAATACTTCTACCCCCTCCACTCCCCCCCTCCTTCTACAAATCATATATAAGAGGTTGCATTCTCAATAACTGGTAGACTTGTTCACTCATCATGAATCGAGTAATTCCAGTTGTGCAGGAAGCTGATTCCACAAATGAGCCTCATTTCGATTCTCCCGAGGGTTCGTCCTATGGAGATATTCAAGTGGAAGATATCAGTTCAACGTGCCCGGATGATGACTTTGATGGCTATTCAGATACCACCATTGATTTGAATGATGAACGTTATTTTGAATACGAAGCTGATGACGAGTTTGATGACCAAAATGACCCAGATGCAGACTTTGGGGTGATGAATGAGTTTTTCCAATATATCGGGAATCACCCAGCCCCGACATTATGGAGTCGTATTTGGATGAACAACTTAAGGAACAAAATCAATTCAATTACCCCCGAGAAATCATTGTGATACCTGATTCTCCAGGTCCTGACATAGTAATTATAGATGATGATTAAAATGGTTAGGTCAGGTTAGTTTTCTCGGAGTGTACATAATCTGGTTGATGCACACGGAATACTGCGTGGTTTGGGGCAGTGTTCAACCTAACCCAATATATTTTTTCTGAAAACTGATTACCCATTTCTATTACTTATAAATTATAAAAAAAATAGATTAGTCCATTATATTTTTTTTGAAAACTAATTACCCATGTATATTACTCAAAGATTATAAAAGAAAATTATATGAGTCCAATACAAATTACAATATAAAGAGTAAAAATGTTTGAGACTTACATTACCATAGCGGTTTATTTTATGTTATCTCTTCACATTCAACGAATCATTAGGAGATATATTTGAAATCAACTAGTAACAGGTTGGGTATCTAACCATATACTTTACATCATCTATTATTTGCGTCAATAATTTTTTTGAGAAGAATTTGTTTTTCTTCATCAAAAGGTTCAGTGTTGAAATAATAACGACAATACAAAATATAATGATATTTATTATAACAAATCATTGTGAGGGGACATGGTTACAAATTATGCAAGCATCTATTCGTCGAAAGTTTGTTAGTGAATTGTCACAAGCTTCGCAAAAAGTTTGTGTCATTCCCATCATCGAAATAGTATAATGGAGGTCAATATGTTGATACTCACCCCCATCATTATTTCTATGGGAATAAAACCTGAAACAACACCAACATAACATGTGGATGCTATCGTCAATGGTTCGTATACGCACATGAGAGTCCGTCACACAGTATAAATCTGAAACATTTTCCACAGTATCACTAACGTTCAACCACCGGCTGCCTGTTATGATGTTGCCATTATCGGTCGCTGGGTCATCACCGATACCCTCGTCTTGAAGTTCCGGCTCCATTAGACCATCAATATCCTGCAGGTTATCAGCAACCGCCATGGCTCCACCGTCTTCTCCTACAACGATGTCATCTACTATGTTGATTATGTTGTCCTCTCCTTCGATGATATCCTCTCCTTCGATAATGTCATTGGGAAGTTCATCCGAAAACCAATTATTTTCGTCTTCGAGTGACAATCTTGTCAAAACTTCATTAGTTTTTTCAGAATTCATTTTTCTTTTTCGATAAGTTTTGTCAAAGCTACTACTAGTACTAGTAAATAGTAAGTAAAGTTTAGAATCGCGAGTCGATTTATATGTTTTTTTTTCTTGTGGATGTGGTAACCCCACTACTACATCCTCCTTCTTTTCACTCTATGTATTTATAATAGGGAGAGAGGTTCATGAGAGTACATTTGAATTCATCAGTTGAATATTTCGACATCTAATAGTGAATACTAATATGCCTTTTCCGAAAGAGTGGGATTCGAAACCGAAAGTACGCGGTCATCCAATCAAAGTCGATCAAGCTATTTTGTGTAATAATTGCCAAGGTTATTGGCCTGAGACGTATATTAATCCATGTACCGGTCTGTGTCGTAGATGTGTATTGAAAATTCCAACCCAAGTTCTGACTCCAATCACAGTGCCGAAGACGACAAATGATTCATCTCCAGAAGTATATCCCCACCAATAGTGTCGTAAATGTTCCATAGGAATCGTGTGTAACAATATGGGAATTTCTAGAAATATTTTTCTGAACTGTGCAGCAAATTGTGGGTTACCAGTTCAACGTTGTTTACATTGTGATAACTACAAAATAGATTGTTGGAAAGATTTATGTTGTATGTGTAAAGTGGATGGATATAATGTGAAAATGTTGGTGATTTCCATCCCGATGAGAATATCTACTTTCAGGATTGCTGGTGTTTGGACAGTGAAGATCGGATGAAGAGACGAAAAATCCATGGTAACGCTATTTGGACATTCATTCCAGTGGTTATGGTACCACCCATCACAGCGAATGCCAATATTTAATATATGTGAAATTATGTATTGAATAAATGAGTTGATGTAATATTACTCCTTTCTATTTTTCTATGATATAGAAATCTTTATTCAGTGAAAATGAAATTTTGGATTTTTTCCTAAATTCAATAATAAAAATTCAATTTCATCACATTATTATCTTTATTTTTTCATCAAGTACAATAATATTTCACAATTACACTAATGAACTTTCATCGATCCAAGAGTTATGATCTCCAGAGAATCCTAACCACTTCACAAATAGGCGACGTCCTTTCCTTTTCAAAACTTCCTCAACCAAATATGTATTGGGATCTTTCGCTTTATTCAATTCCATTTTATAAAAGCAACCTTTGATCGGATGTCCATTCACATCTTCTAGCTCATAAGTTATAGGCTCTGTACTATTAATTTTCACAACTTTGAAAAGTTCAGTGGTGAAGTTTGCTGTATAACCTTTGGCGAATATGTTTTTATACTTGCTGATTCGCACCATATCGCCAATTTTGATTTGACTTTTTATCACATTTGCCACACTGCCTCTCGGATTTTGCATAAATGGTCAATTTTGTGGATGGTTTTACCTCTGCAGGCCTCATGCCAATTGTGCGATGAACTTTGTTGTTATATTGATTGGTAATTTCGGAAAGAATATTCGACCAACCTTGAATATTGAAGTGAAAATTGCTTATATAGCCAACTTTTCAACGTCCTGATGACTTGTTCCGCAATTGCAGCCTTTTTTGTGCTGAATGTAGAGTAATGATTGATATGGTGTTGCTTCATTAATGATGAAAATTTTGAAATGTAAAACTCGGTACCGTTATCAGATTGTAAGTTCATCAGCACATGCTTTGCATCTTTCAACACAGTCGCCATATCTGCAGTAACTGAATCAGCAGTTTTATTTTTCAACGGTTTTGACCATACATACTTTGAATAACAGTTGATTACTATGAGAATGTATCTATAACCATCATTTTCTTTAGCATATGGTTGCATTTCCATCAAACCCATCTGCCACAAGTCCGAAAATCCCTTTAGTATTGTCTTTCGACGGGGGAAATTTCGACGCGCCGGCTTGTGTATTTCTTTAACAACCTGCCATTTTGCATTACTCATATTACTACTCTAAGACTTCTTCAAGATGATAAAGTTGAGGATTCAGTTCTCTACTGTTCAGGTGCAAGTGTAACGATTGACTGTTCAACTTCAATAACTCGCTCAGTAAAAATATTAATCAACTCACCTATAACGTCAATTCGCTTCTCCACATTACTCAATTGATCAGCTAATGCAGAAGTGATGATTGCATTTTTGTCAATGATCATTTGCACTTCGTTATGTTTTGAATCAATGTGTTTTCTGACATAACATAGCACTGGTGCAATGAATTCATGAAAAGACTTTAGGGTTGACTCCTTGCCTTCTATAATGTGATCGTCAACATATCATTTAGTGACAGTCTTTACCGTCTATAGGTTCACCAACATTCTGAAACCTCTTATTCTGAATCTCATAATCACCATTCGGTCTTTCAACTAGTGGTTTACTAACACCACCTCTTCTATGCCCAAATTTATCAATTGTGGTATGTATAGTTAGATTGTTTGTGAGTAACTGAGTCGATTTCACACAGCATGTTCATGATATTGCGGTCAATAGACTATTCCTTACTCACGTAATTCCTCAATTATGGCTAATATTTCATTATAGTGTTTGGTATGTCCAGCAAGTCGTGAACTCCAAAGTAATCGAAGGCGATCAATCAATTCTTCGAGTTTATTCTAATAAACATCTATATGCTTATTTCTGATACATTTTTTGAATGGGTATTTTAATCATGCCAGCACCTTCTCTACTAGGGTTTGGCAATGGGTTTCCATTGGATAATAATGGTAGGATTATTTCTCTATATTTCTTCCAATTATTGGATAGTAGACCTTGTTTTCTCTCATTGTATTTATATGCAGCCTTTGTTAATTTGAGTATATCACCATAAGTGTTCATGTGTATTCCAAAGACTGTATCGTAGGAGGGATTTCCTGATAGTAACTTTTTAATATGCTTTCGTACCTCATCACATCAGGTGATTCTGAATCTAGAGTTGTCAATTGAGAGGTTTGAAGATCCTTCGAGAAAGCCCCTTCAAATTTCGATTTTAACTAACTCATCTTTAATTATAGTTTTGGTGGTGAATGGTGTTTTCTGCATCACTTGATTCGTTTGAGATGCTCCTTCAGTATTGGCAGATATTACTTTCAAAGGTGTTATTATTGGCTCATAGATTCTCTCGAGTGCGGATTGATCACCTAGGCGACTACTTTTAATATAATTAAATTTCTTCCGAACGGCATCCGTTGCTTCAATTAACTTTCTTTTGAAACATAGTTCATCATCATTTTCCCCTCCATTCACTCCAAGAATGTGTATAATGAAGTGTTATCTCCACTATCTAGCACTCGAATGATTCAATTGATTCAAAAACGTCAAGGATATATGAAAGCATCAAATCTTTTTCGATAACGTCCATCTAGCAATTCTCGATCCTTATCAATTACTAAAAATCCATATTTATCTTCCCAACATCTCGCACACATATCTTGAAATTGCTTATATGTCACATATGGTGACACATGGTTGGAAAAATATGATTGAGATTCATATCATCTTGTTTGAACATTACAATAAAATTTGCATTATCTCGTATCAATTGTTTCGAAACTCGTGAATATTTTTGGGCTAAATAGGAGCAATCCACATTTTTATGACGACTCATACTGAAATATGATCGAATAACATCCTGTTTCTCACACATAACATCATCAAAAATGAATATCGAATTCGGTTTGGCGTCTGAAGGCTCTACTATTTCACCTGCATTGTTGGCGAAAGTGTGAAATCCCAACCCTTCAATTGGAGATAATACTTCACGTATATACTCATATTTAGGTTGATAAAGAGACTTTGAATAAAGATAAAAATTTGCGAATCATAATCCTAGAGAATGAGTTAGCAGAAAAATCATAATATTTGTTTTGCCACAGTTAGAAGGTCTAATAATCAGGCCGCGAATGGATACTGGAAGTAAAGATCCGTGACGCTATTTGACACTGCTTCCCGATCCTCCACCCACTTTTTCATCAAAATCATCGATGGAAAATTGCTGCTTCTTCATTAGTATGCGCATTGTATGACAGTTGGAGACTATATAAGCAGGGTTCCAATCGATTCCTTTATTTAAATAGGGGTTGAGTCGATGCAGATCTACTAAATCGCATTCGGATAAAACTGGTAGAGGATTAATAAATTCCCTCATCAATAATCTACCATTCGAATTACACTTACCTGGCTATCAGTATTGTGGTCCTGGCACCAAATTGCAGAAAAGATCGGTGAGAGGTGATCCGGGTGTCAATCAGCTGGATTTTGCATGCAAAAAACACGATATTGCATATTCACAGAATCCCGACAATCTTGCAGCTAGACATATGGATAAGGAGCTTGCAGAAAGTGCTTGGAATCGCGTCAGAACAAAAGACGCTAGTATTGGAGAAAAATGAGCTGCTTGGCTAATTACGAATATAATGAAAGGAAAACGCCGATTTGGTATGGGTTGTGAGTTACCATCCAAGCACTTACACATACAGAAGAGAAAACGCCCTATTAAGCGGGTAGAAGTGAATTTGTTGTCAAAAATTCTAAAAGAGCAGCTGAAATTGCACTAAAAGCTGCACGCAAATATATGAGGGCTGCAGGTGGGAAAAAGAAAATTCGCACACCACGAATCATACCGATTCCTAAAATTGGTGGAATACTACCACCCATTCCAATTTTCGCTGGTTTATCAACGCTAGGTAGTTCAGCCACTGCTACTGCTGGCATAACGGAAGCAGTTCAAGCAGCAAAAGCGAGTAGGGAGCAGTTGAGCGAGACAAATCGCCATAATAAACACATGGAGGCAATCGCTATAGGTGAACAAGAAAATGGTATCTACTACAAAATTCAAAAAACTCATAAATTTGCTACCTCAAAGAGCTTTCTCCAACATCGACCTCAACTATCACGCTAAGAAAATGACGATTCCATATTTTCGGGTGGTATATATGCGTGACGATTTGCCAAAATCAGAACTACTCCGATATGAATCTGCCATAGTAAATTTGGATAGTCGACATGGTCAAGGGACACATTGGGTAGCATATGTAAAAAGTGGCACTTCGGTGAAACATTTTGATAGTTTTGGTGATTTACCCCCTCCCAAAGAACGAATTAACTATTTTTATATGGCTTCAAATCCTATCAATATTATCACATATAACTATAAGCGTAACAACAGTTCAACACAGTATGGTGTGGTCATTTGTGTTTGAAGTTTCTTCAGAACAAGACATGGAGGTAACACCAACACAAGACAGGGAGAGTATCAAGAGGATGAGTCATTCATTGATCGCATATTTCAGAGTACGCACTTTACGAAAAATAAGTAAAGAACAACTAGCTAATATGCCGAAAGAGGTATTGATTGGGTGTGCATCACATGAAATAGCATCTGTATGGGATAAGTTACCACAAAATCTACAAAATGATATTGATGTGTTGAAGTATCAGTACTGTCAAGACCATTACAATGAATGCAGCGGTAGCAGCA
>WOGR01005326.1:0-13905 GCA_015342045.1 Leptinotarsa lineolata | reverse complement strand
TGACCTGCCATAAATGTATTAGTACGTAACATGGTTAAATAAAACTCTAGTCTACTCTACTCTACTCTATACATCGTAATGAAGTCTACAAAACTGCAGTTTGAATTTTGAATTTGGGGAAAATGTTGCTGTGAAACTTCCTTGTAATTATTGAATAATTTTCCAAATTAGGCTATAACTTCAATATGAAATATTTCGACAATTAACGAGCAACGTACTCGTTTTTTGAAAGTTTTACGGTAATACTCCCAGCCTGTACATAGTGTATATACCACGAACTCAATTTCAGAATATAATGTGACATAATTTTTTCTGTGTTTTTGGAAAATTTCATGAGTTCAATTTCACTTGATAAGCTAATTTCAGACAAGCTAAAATTGGCAATATACTACAAAAACAGGAAAAGGAAAGGAAAGAAAAGAATTCCTGAAATAAAATATCTAGACTTACGTTGATGTTCCTTCCGGGATCATTTTCGATGAGTTGGCGTGCCAGATCTTTGCAGGATTTACGTGAGGCTGGGGGAACTTTGGAATCGTCTTCCCAGTAGCGCGAGGGTGAATGTCCGTAGAGGGCCGCAGGCGTGGCATGAGTTATTCGAGTATTTGTCACAATCCCCGTCGACTTTCCTGAAAACGGAGCATATCTTGTTCATCAGCACGGATACATTTTTATCGACTTCAAGACGTACTGCATAATTTATAACTGAAAAGACTTCGCTTAAATTCAATATGAATAAATAAATTTTCAACATTATTCAATGAAGTAACATTACATTCAGTGATTTTATCCATTGGAGACATATTGTGTGAAAGAGATATTTTCATCTTTCGCAAAATCAAGATTTCGAAACCTTTAGTATGATCTAATAATACAAATAGCAGTTCAGTCGTTAGGTTCCTTGTTCCTGAATCACTAGCTCAGGTAACCCTATAGGCCTTGGATAGGAAAGCAGTTTCGCGATTCAGGGGAGAACTTAAAATTTCAGATAACCGTGAATCCTTCCCTCTGTCTATTACCAAGCCAGAGGCATTGTAGGGAATTTTGAAATCGAAATGCATACTAGGGCAATACAAGCGCGAGCATAGCTTGCAGAAAATACACCCGTGCAAAACCGAGAGACCATAAGTTTTGATCAAATTAATTCATCGTCAGACAAGCTTAGCCGCCTGAGTGCGACTCGGACAACCCAACGCAGAACTCCCCAGGAATCTTATTTTATTTTATTTCATTCCGAGAACTCCAGTAGAATCAGCCAGTCTGAGGCCAAGTTCTAATTAGCGAGACATTTTTCTTTTCACGAGGACGCTAATCCCTCTTTTCTGCATCAAAATATTTCGAACTCATCTGCAGCTGATGAGATACAAATCTGTTGAAAAAGAATAATATGAGTGTAATAAGAGAAATACGTTTATTCGATTAATGACATATTAACGTCCATACATTGAAAATCCGAATCAGTTTAATAATGAAATGAAAAATCTAGATGAACTTTGCAACAACGAATCTCTGGAGGTGTATTCATTTCTATTTTTGGTAACAGGCCAATGTGGGTATTTTCTGGGCAAGATATGGCAAAGAAGTCTCGTATTCATGAAAATTATAGAATTTGAATCATGTTTCATTTGAATGGAAAAAGTTGAAGTGACCGTAGAAAGTTCAAATTTCCAGCAATGGTATAAAATTGGAAACTGAGCAACATTTTTTCAGCATTTTTCGAAATTTACAAAAAAAAAACTGATTTTCTGAGGATTTTCGAAAAAATATCCAATTCGACAGGTTCAAAGTAGCACATTACAAAAAGAAATTTCTTGAGAACAGATTGACTGCGAAGTCAAATTTCCATTATATCTTTCAGTGGCAGAACCTTTCGTATGCTGCGAATTTATGTGACGCTGTATATGAATGTTCAACTATTGTACTTCATGACGACTATGAATGCAGAGATAACATATTTGAGTGTTTATTCGGAAAAATTTATATTATTTTTTTTATTTGTCCCAAGTCGCGTATCGGAGTCAGCCATACCGTTGAAGAACTCTTATCGCTAACTAGGTGAGTATTTTACAAGAATCCAAAAGATTTTGCTTGAAGAGGTATGTTTGTCTCAGAGTTGATAAGAAATGTCTAATGAGGGCCGGTCTTCATCATTTTAATGATTCTTTTTGGCCTACAATCACTCTCAAAAATTCATTTTGAGATGTTATAACTAAATGAAAACCAACTTTGTGTACAGTCAATCGAATCTTCGCTTATGTTTGTAAATTTCTACATAACTGTTCAAATTAAATTTTCAAAATTGAATTTTTTTCATTCAGTTCGCATGTTGAAGACGGATTCTATCACTCAGCATTAAGTTACGATCAGAAAACTCAGAAAATATTGTTGAGAAATTTTTGGTTGATGCAGTTATTCATTGGAAGTATTTATATGAGGTGTTCAAAGCTTACAATATCTGTTTTCCCGAATGATGATGAGTGTTATTGATTACGAAATATTGTTAATTATGACATAAACTTCCCCACAATAAGTATTATATTTCGTAAAGAATGACCTTAACTCACTCGAACAGAACAATCTATTTTTTCGTCCGTATTGAAACCCTTTTTCCATTATAAAGGAAGAGAAACACTATAGTTCTCCCTATAAAGTCTGGATCATAAACGGATAGACGTACCCTCAATTAGTGCATTGGAATTCAATCTAAGCCTATTGGGAATATGCTTATTACGTTGTTAATCCTTTGTTCACCACAGCTGTCGGGAGGCTCCAGTTCCTGGCAACAGCACCGTAAAAAGGGGTTGGTTTATTATTATTGCTTGACCCAACAGTGATGATTTATATGCATGAAGGAATGGACTGGCAATGAAACCGATCTTTACGATCTGAGAGGACAAAGGGACTCCGATTATGTCGAATAGGTTTAGGCATACTGAATGTTTTTATCAATTTCACGTCTACGACGTCACAAACAGGAATGTATTTTGGGTTACACTGCATTCAAATCAAATATAATAGAGATATTAGTTCAATTTAACTAATGAAATAACTTGCGTAGCTAATTTGGTTTACGGAATATGAAAGCAATTTTGAGAAAAGATAATATACAGGAATGAATTTCTTCATTGGACACTTTTCTGAATGAGGTAACACATAAATAAATCCATTTGGTATTGATGAAAAAATAAACTAAGATCAACTCATTCACATACAAATATAGCAACTGAAGTCAAAACAGGTTTTTCGTAACAATGATTTTTTTCGGAAATCTGTTATTGAAATCGAAGGTACTAGATTTAGTTGGTGTGTGAAATAGAAGGGACTTGTTCTAAATTGTGTTGGAATTTTGAAAAAATTGCCGGGGATATGAGTGATTTATCTAATAGATCATTGAAAAAATTCTTGCGATGATATTTTGAAAATCAAAGAATTTACCCGAGAGCCTGGGATGGATTTGAGATTGAAAGCGATTTAAGCATTAGGTAGAATATGAATCTTCGTCGTGAATTACTCTATTGGAAAAAATTTTCCACAGCAAAACAAAAATATTTCCTCTCAGAATTTTCATTCCGTTATTTCAATCGATACATTTCGGTAAGTCATATTTTCAATACTTTTTCATTGTTTACAATTTTCAACGAGAAAAGATGATTGTTTTTTCATTTCCAACCCATATACCAATTTTAAGCTCTCTAGTACAAATTTAGTTTTTTTACAGTTTTTCGAAAATTTGACATTTGCCGATTTCTCAAATTCAATATAATAATTTGACATTTGCCGATTTCTCAAATTTGATATAATAATAAAATTATTGGCCCCCACTTTTTTGAAACATCTCTGACCAGAGAATATACTTGGTTTCTTATCCGGGACTCTGATTGAGTTACTAGGAGATTTGCCACTTAGCCTCATAAGAAAATATGAGTATTTTCAACACGACGGAGCTCCACTACATCGCAGGAGAATCTGCAGAGATTTCCCCAATACAACTATGCAAGGAAGGTGGATAGGAAATAATGGTCCCATTGAATGGCCACCACGTTCACCGGACCTTTCTCTTCTAGATTTTTCATTTTGAGGCTTCATGAAAGATCAAGTATCCAGAACAAGTTTTGATAATATTGAAGAATTGAAAGATTCAAAAAGGAGTGCCTGCTTCGCTATCACTATCACTGCCACAAGCACACTATTTCTAGAGCAAGTATTTGTTTAGGAAATGATGGAAGACAATTTATTCATTTGATGCGATATCGCGTGAGACGTTAACTTAAAAAAAGTAACGTGAGACATTCCGTTATGGTGTTCATTTTCTATCATTTATTATTTCGTCAAATTCTCTTTCGCAACTGTTTTTTTTTTCAATGTCATGTATTAACGATACTGTTAACAATGTGTTTCAACAATAGTTTGATATTTGATTTCTCAATGAATAAAAAAGTTAAATGATGGAATATTGATGATGTGGTTCCGGAAAAAACGTCGAGAAATACATATGTTGTAATATGTCAACGAATTTGTAATTATAATGACTACGAAAATGTATGAAAAATATATAGGTCCGTATTTAATAAAAATATATTGATGATGGAATTCAATGAACGAAACGTTGCATTGAAAAATTAGTTCAGCCAAATTATGAAGCACGTGAAATGAAGCAAAAAGTTTTTTCGTCATTTTTTGATATTATTGAAAATGGGGCGGTAGAGCAAGAAACTAAAATCCATCATTCTCAGTTTTTGCAAATATCGCAGAAACCGTTATAGATCTGAGAATACCAGTGTGTTGCATCCCTAAATAGGCAATTTTTGTATCATTTAACTGTCTTTATAGGATCTACTTTTTCCGAGATAGCAATAGTGGTATCAGCTAAAAAATACGGCCTGTATATATTTATCTATCATATTACTATCTACTTAGTGGCCGAAACTATTGAAATCCTGAATAGAAAGTTTCCGAAATTTCCACTGGCGTATTGCAAGTTGCCAATTTGATGCGTAAATGCAAACATCCCGGTATTCAGTGCTCGAAAGTTAGGACGCTCGCTGACGCGGTTCCTGTTTTAGCACAAATCCGACGCCGACGGTGCAGACGCTCCAGTAGTTCGCGCTTACTTGGTGCGGTGTAGGTGCGGATCTCATGGCAACCCAGACCAAGCACACTGGCAGCCTCGAATTATGAAATTTCTCAAAGGTCAGTGTCAGAGCGAGCTTTCTGGTATGTTCCAGTGTGTTGCTTTTTCTACAACCCTTTTCGCAACTTGTGCGACGCTGGAAGTAGGTCGGAATTTTCCGAAGGTCATTCGAGCAGAATGCGGCCTAGCTGCCAAAATTTTTTTGTTGTAGCAAACCGACAAATATCAAACTCTCTCATTCTGTTGACGTCGTTTCTGAGTTTGGATGTTTTTGGAGATGACCCCAAACCTACTTCGACAAACTATTTTGATCAATGATACTGAAAAAATTCTCCACTTCAAAATAAAAAACAGTATTCTGAAAAATCACTTTTTGAAGTCTGGGAAATAGTTCGGGAAACATACAACTACTAAAAAATATTTATTTGAAACACCACTTCAATTGGTTTTGTTCAAAAATTCACTGATGTGCTAAAAGCACTGACAGAATTCAATCATCTTGAAATATTGAAGCAGCAGAAAAGTAGGGTACAGAATGTTTCGATTTTGACATTTTTTAACGCAGCCTGCTTGGCTCCGGGGTTTTGATAGCAACTTCTTCAACCGCATATAATATTTGACCTTGACCGTTTCTACTTCCAATAAAATACCTCTTGTCAACGCTGCTTCATCAGCTCCATGGCAAAAATATTTCAATGTACTGATCAGAACATCAACACTGCAAATTGTAAGGGTGTATATTTAGAAAAGATTGATTTTTGGGAAAGAAAACGATGGAGAAGTAGAGAGCCAAAACCTTTTTCACCCAAAAACTGCAAATATAAGTATTCTTCAGCGAGGGTGTTATTTTACGCTACTTTTCACTTATTTCAGTTATTTTTGTACAGAACGCATTCACACAGCGCGGACGCGAATGGGAAAAGAAGGTATCAAAGTCGGACAAAAATTTCGTGAAGAGAATAATTTTCAGTATTTCCCGATGAACAATTTGCGTCCCACTCCACATTCTATTTTCTGGGAAAGACACCACTAACTATTCCCAAAATAGAATCTACAATGCCGAAAATTACTTTTCGACAACGTCTAGTCAGACAAATTTGTGAACAACCCAATATCAACAAGGCGTCTGGTTCTGATAAAGTGCCCATCATCGTACTAAAAAGTGCGCAACTGAACCCACACCAGTATTTCGCATACTTTTCAACCTGTCTTACAAAGAAGGGGTTTTCCCTCTTTGTTGGAGAATTGCTCGCGTTCAGCATATTCCCAAAAAGGACAAGATGTACCTTTCAAATAACCATAGACCAATCACTTTGCTATTAATCATGGAAAAAGCCGTAAACCATCATATCCTTGAATATTTGAAAGACTCCAACATCTTGAGCGATCATCAATATAACTTTCGGAAATAAAGATCAACAGGTGACCTTCTATCGTATGTCACCCATATTTGGAATAACGCAATCGAGTAACATGTAGAATCAGGAGCTAAAAGTTGTTCTAAAATTGTTCGTTCCGTTAACCAGCTGACGAACGTGAACCCTCAGAAGTCGAAACTTTTGCGAGCAATGGATTAACGAGGCCTTACCTTTTAACGTGCGATTACCCAGCACGGTGGCCCCGGCGGGAAATCGAACCCCGGTCGTCCGCTTGAAAGGCGAATGTGCTAACCTCTACCCTACCGTGGCCAGCTATTACACTTGATATTTTAAAGGCCTTTGACCGTGTGTGGCATGGGGGTTTGTTGGCCAAACTCCGATGCAATGAAATGGCGACTCATTTCTGTGTATGACTCTTCAGCTTCCTAAAAGAACGTTTCCTACAAGTGGCCGCCGATGCATATCTTTCGAATACTTTCACCTTCAACGCTGTTGTTCCCCAGGGATCCATACTGTCTCCAACCCTCTCTTCATTGTATATCAACGACTCATTGGAAAAAAACAAAAACCCAATATATTGCTTTGCTGACGACAGCACACTTGTCTCGTCATTTCATTTGGATTCCAGGACATCGGCGGATGCACATCTTCACCGGCAACAGCAGCTTGCATACCTTAATGAAGATCTGAAAGAATTGGGGAGAAAGTAACCAGTTTTAATTCATTGCCACAAAAACCCAGGCATCGGTTTTCTACAGAAAGATAAATGTCTCCGAACCGGATTTAATACTGTCCGCTCTCTGCTTCGATAAGTTTGTTAGGAGTCAAAATGGACACCGATATGTTTTGGCACAATCATGTTACTGGAATTGCAGAAGCTGCTTCTCAAAAGCTTGAAACACTGTTCCAAACCAGAAAACTGAACACACTTCAGCAACTATTGATGCTTTATAAAGCTCAGATCAGACCTTCTTTGCAGTTTTGCTTCCAAGCATACCCTGAAGCTATTGGATTCCATTCAGGAAAGAGCCAAACGACTGATTGGAGAAGCGAACATTACTTGCAACCTTGATAGTCTGGAAAATCAAACAAAGGTTGGGGAATTGTCTCTCTTCTATATATACTTTCACGGAAAGTGTTCAAGTGACTTTGCACATTTGATTCCACCAAGAGAGTTTTTGTTTTGTCCTTGAAAAAATTGTAAATAGTGTGACATCACTTGCCACCGAGAGGGTGCTACCAATTTTTTGTATAGAATGTAAACTGAATCTTCTGAATTTTCGTATGAAAAGTATTTCAATTCTCTATTCAATGACCTTCAATAACCCTTTGCGAAATTATTGATCAATTTGGGACTAGTTATTCCATAACTCTGCCACCCCATGTAAGGTTTTTGTAAATAAATGTTCATTGGGGAGAGAAATGAATTGATAACATACTTTATAATAGATGAGTGTTTATTTTCAAATCTCAAAATAATGGTATTTTGATTCAGCCTCGCTATTGATCACTTTATACATGAAAATATCATTTGAGCAAATGTTCAAAATGTCCTCCTTATACCACCTAACAGTGAAGCAGTTTATTTCCAACATTGTAGAATTTTTCTGGGGTGTCAAGTTAGAGAAAAAAGGAAACAAATCAATGTGAATAATAAATAGTACAATAAATAGTACAATAGTACATTATGGACTTGAAAGAATGGATTTCTTCACTGCAGTACGAGAAAGAACGTATTATAATTGAGCATGATGAAATCGATCAACAAACTGAAGAAAAAAATTTGATGCTATCCACAGTTGAAGAAAATGCAAATAAAAATCCATCTGAAATGATTTCGAAACTTTTCAATTCGGATCTGGGTATTCAAATTGGTGAAGTAGAAATGAAAAGTTGCACTGAAATGGAAAAGAAGTGAAATAGTCGTCCGAGCTGTATTCTCCTGACTTTGATCAATGCGAGTTTGAAAATACAGATACGAAGTAAAACAAGAATGTTCAAAGGATTTGGAGTTGTCATGAAGGAGGATTTATCCGAAACCAGAATTAAACTTATGGAGACCGCCATCGAAAAGACTAAGAGATGTATAGTCAGTCCTATGGTTTTATATGAAGCAAATATATAGGAATCTCGAAAACAGAAAGTAACTTTCAATTTATTTTGCAATGGTTTGAAAGTAGACTTTTGAGTATGAATATGACAAAAACTCGTTAGATGCCCTTCACTTCCTATGCAAAATATCTACCACAATTTACATCACTTGGAATATCTAACCAGAAGGGGAGCTTTCCAATTTTGCCAGTAAACAAAATCAAATATATAAACATACACTTAGATGCCCATTTGAAATGACAGTCATACTAAATATCTACGAAAAAAACTACATTTCATCACTTATAAATTGATAAATACAAGACCATACCCACAAATGATTTTTATGTACATGCTATATTATGCGCTCTTTGAAATTCATCTTCTCTATGGAATATTCTACTGGACGGGATGCAAAAGAAGCCACATAAAGCATTCAGAACATATTCAAAAACTGACTTTGAAAATTATCTAACAAAAAAATGGACATATTTAACTGACACCTTATACAAAAAACAATGATTTTTTACATTCGACAACTATATTTCTTCAAAACAATCACCAGGCAACATATCCATAGATGGGAACTCAAACAAATTGATCACAACTACTCGACACGCAGTAAAAACAAATACTATCATGCAATAAATTCTCAAAAAACACCCTTCGAAGAGCTTGTACTTATTTAGCTTCTGGAATTTATGATATAATTTCAAAATTCACTCATTCAAACGCCAATTGAAAATATGGATACTGAAACTGCCAAAAATTCAGATACATCAATATGTCGACATATTATTATCCCTAGATTATTTAATAATAATCTTTGGATAAATTTATATGTTTTTTGTTCTCTGATATCACCCTTCATGTGTGTAGATAGTCTCATCAATCATGTATTCATGAGTCTGTATGTTATAATCCTTAATATTACCCCTTATAAAGGCTCAAGTGTGAACTTTACCTACCCCACGCACAGGCCGGTCCTTCTGTGGGTTCCTATATTTATTTATCAAATGTATTCATAATATACATTTATACATTTTGTTCAGTAAATAAATATCATTACTATTATATAATGGGAATATTTCTGTTATGAAAAATAAAAAAAGAATTGCTGTCAAATTCAAAAATGATTTATCCAAATTGTAGTCATTTATTTATTTCCAATTTTCTGCTTTTTGTTTTTATTTAGAGAAGAATAGATATTGATAACATTCACTATTTGTATTGAAACTCAGTGTGAAACCTTTATTTATTTTTCCAAATGGGGTTAGGAATTTTGTTTTGCTTCATTATTATATTGTTATTTCCAATTTTTTTTACTCGTATATTTCTTATTCAACTATCATACTCGTTTCTCATCTATATTTTATTGATAATTTCTGTAATATGAATTTGATGCATAAATTTATTTTTTCATTTATTACACTTGGGCAATTATATATTGATCTCGTACATTTTAGTCATGAATCAAATGAAAATAGGACTTTTGAATATTAGGTCTATTTTTACGGCCTTTGATGACTTCAAAGAGATTGTTGTTGATGATGACGGACATAATGCTTTTGACTGAAACATGGTTGAGATCGAATACTGCTTCTGAAGTGGTTGACATATCTATATATTCATTTTTCCAGAGAGACAGAGCTGGAAGAAGTGGAGAAGTTGAAGCATATGTTAAGGTGTCAGTAAATTGTGAAATAGTGGATATGGGCGTGGTTATGAAAATTTCTTCGGACTATATTTTGCTCAAAGCAAAAACAGACATCTCAATTTAATTGTTGGCGTATTTCATAGACCACCTAATGCTATACTCAGATACTGATGGTACTGAAGATATGAATACTATATTATCATTCTCATACCATACTGTCGGTTGGATGACATGTTTGGAAGATTTCAATATGAATTTCTTCAACATAAATAACCCTCTGATGAACTGCTTTGAAGCATTTGGTTTTTTTACAAATCATAAATGATGCAATGAGGATACCAAATTTGTCGTGCACACTACTTGATGTTAGTTTTATTTCTGTATTGGTCTATAAATCTTGCAATTTGTCTGTACATTGGATATCAGATCACAACCCTACTTTTTTCAAAATTGATGTTCCTGTAACTCACAGTGGATCTAGAATTATTGAATACCGGTGTTTCAAAAATTTCAACTTGAAACGTCAGTAATAAAAACCTGCCTACCACATCCAACAGAAAATAGATTTTCTGGTGTTTTCAATTCTATATATAATTTTCTAGGTGCATAATTCACATCGTAGGGATCAAATCAGAGACTGACTAGCTTTGGATGGTGGTTTATAGTCAAAAGTCGACTTAATGTTAGTCATTTGATCAGGGTGAATAGTCGTTAGGAATCCCTATTTTTAATTTTTCGAATTCAGTTTCCCAAATGGATAGTTCAATCACAAAGCAGAGATCCGAACTTGACCTCCATGTGAATAAAACTCCAAATAGAAGTACTGTGAAAGTTTTGAAACCTCAATGTGGAAATGGACTTTATACTGTTGTAGTACTTTCGCAATGTTTGATTCACTGTGACAGTAGTAATGGAACAAATAGAATAATAATAGTATGACCTGGAATTTTAAGAAATGGAACGCATTCTCGACTTGTGATCCAATTATTTTTGATCTGGATGTTCAATGTTCAATATATATTTATTTCAAACAGCGATGTGAGCATTGAAAGTAGAACATTATGTTTTGAAAACGTTTCATAGGACTCTTTATACTAATAGGAATGACAATATTTTTATGTATAAACTTTATGTATATCCATTTCATAACTTTCACTTCAACAATTGGTATCAGGCAGAAAAACTAATAGCTTTCTGACATTGTTTCTCGTTACATTCAGTTAGGAAGCAAGAGTACTTATATATAAATGTCATTGTATATTTTCACCATCCAATAAGTGTTGATTTCGCAATAGGAGAGGAAAAAAAAAGTTTTTCTATAAATCATAGGCATTCCTATACAACACACAATATCGTTGGTTGAATGATCAGTTCACATTTCGTTAATATTTTTCGGTGAATCAATTTTTTTCATCAATATCGAAATAAAAAGTGAAAATGACGACAAAGTTAGGATAAAACCTTTTTTAACACTACAAATGTTCCATTTGTTCCCATATTTCAATACTTGAAGGTTGAAATCAACAATTCATTCAACCTTATTCTCAGAATGTGAACTGTCATTCTCTCACTTTTTCATATATTTTTCAGAAAATATATTAGGATGAAACATTCAAAAAGAAAGTCGAATATGGAAAAAAAATAACAAATTCAAATCAGAATTTTTTTCTGATATTTTTCACAAATTCGTCATCAAAAAGTGATAAAATGGCGATTTCTTCTGACCAGTACCTGCTTGGGGCTGCTGTGGCGATTACTAAGTCCACAGTTTCATATTCCTAAAGACTTTTTGAAAAGCATAAATTTTGATTTGGTGCCTTCATCGCCAGACTATATCCAAGCCATGGTTTCACTTACAGGGTAACACTTTGAAAACTCACAATCGCTATATCTCAGCGACCAAATAAAATCGCTGAAAACATCTTCCATGATGATAGCTTGTTTTCACTCACAACCAGCCCTCATCTACCCCAACTTTATAGTCTTGAATGACAACTCCCTACTTCTGATACCTTTTCGAAAAGCTCTCAAGAAATGCTCTTTAATGGTACTCTATCAAGTTATATTCGATGTAGTAGTATTTGGCTTATTAAATAAAACACTTTTTATTTGAATTGAAATTTATTATTAATTTTAAAAATGTTTAAAATAATTTCCATTTTTTCAAGACAATGATAAGTCTATTTTCGAACTCTTGGCGTACATTGGCAAATGGAAATAGCTAAGCATTCTTCGATTATCCTTTCCTTCAGTTGCTCTATTGAGTCAGGATGCGTTTTGAAAACAACAGATTTCAGGTGGCCCCAGAGAAAGAAATCAGGAGAAGATAGGCCCGGAAATCTAAGACCATTCAATAGGATCTCTTCTGCCAATAGACTGATAAGCATAATTATTATCTAACTATTGTCTCACTGGAACTACATAATGGGGAGGTGCCCCATCCTTTTGAACATGTAATGAATTTTTTTCTGAAGATAAATTACCGTTGTATGTCTCTCTGATTCTCTAATTCATGAATCATCCGAGGTTTGATATATCTTTCTAGCATATGAGCATACATTTCGCCATTCGAATTTCCTTCGATAATTGTACCTGTCAAAATTTCAAAAAATTTAATTCTTCTGTCGGGGTCATCGTAACAAAGTTCTTGAAAGATTTGTATTTTATATTGATGAAATTTATGTAAGTTAAGTAATTTCCTCACAGATTCGAGAGATAATCCGGTTGCTGTAGCTGCCTAACGAGTCCATAAAGTATGATTCATTGCAAACTGTCCAAGCACTTTGATTTGCGTTAACGAGGTTCAAATCAAACAGTGCGTCTAACACAGCTGTAACTTGCCCGGAAGAGCTCTTCTATTTAGGTACAGCCAGAAGTTGTTCCTTCTTTACAAATGAAATAAAAAGTGGTATGCATTCTTCCTTAGAACGTCTCACGCCCAGTTCAGGTAATAATTTCCTATCCCGATGAATGGCTACTTCCGCCAAACACCCTGGATGGCCCGATGTTTTTTTTTTATCATTTTCTAAGCATCAGCGAAAGCTATGTCCAAAGAGATTTCCAAATTGTTCTGAAACTCTTTTTCACGGCGCTTGTAAACATCTTGATGTTTTTTACAACTTCCTCCAAGCATGGTGGAGATCCACAACTTTCTTTAGATAGTTAGCTATAGCTCTGGTTGGGATTTTATCTTTTTCCCAAAATTCAATGCACTCGTATGATAAGATTTGCGTTTTCACTAACAGTAAATTGGGACTTCGCGAATGGTAAAAAATAGTACGTCAAGAACCTAACGGTTAGACGGTAACTTTACGCCTGTTATTTGGTAATTCACATTACCAACTGGGAACATATTTTTTCATTGCTTCTTCATTTCAATGCCAATTTCTAATTGTGAAGCAATACGAGTTCATCACGAGAATAATTAAGAACAAATGACAAATTTCGCATCGCTATACCTACTTCCACGCAACTTGTATGAACATGATTCGATGCAAGTCGGTTCGGGTTATCGTACTTCCGATGAGGTACCCAATAAATGTGTGAAAGACCAAACAATATAAGTTTGTTTGGGTTTATACCGAGTGGTTTAGATGTTATAATGGAATTTATGTCAAACAATGGATTCATTCAACACCAAATGTCTC
>WOGR01005325.1:0-13905 GCA_015342045.1 Leptinotarsa lineolata | reverse complement strand
TTGGCTGTTTTAACTAAGTTAGGAAATGTTCCGTCTAGTAAGCTGCTGTTTATTATTTCAGTTATTGGACCAACGATATTATGTGAGATGCACTTGATCAGATAAAAACTTATTTCATATATATCCTGAGTTTTTTTAAATTTAATGTTGGAAATGATAGTACTCGTTTCATATTCATCTATAGACTGAAGGAATATGGAATGTGATCCTTTATTGCCATATCTATGCGATTGTTAGTATCCACAATCATCTTCCGGTGATGATGACGTAATATTCCCTTCTATATCGTCTGAGATCTGAGATCAGTCAGTTTCATATGTGATAGGATTTATGTTGAAGTTTCTCAGATGGTTATATTTTTTTTGTATTTCAATTATGGAACCCAACTATGTATTGAAGACAATGCTTGGAATGATTCAACTGAAAACAGTTTTCAGTACTTTCCACTGCTGTTTAGTTTTGCACTTCTTCTCACCAGAAAAAACCACAGAATAATGTATGTAGCCGTTACTACGTGGTAGGGTATCATCATGAAAAATGGAAAATGAAACTTTTTATGTTTTTCTACCACCTGTATTTGTAACTAACGTTACAGCAGTTTCGTTTCATACCGACGTTTTCAAACGAAAACAATATTGTATTCATTTGCAGTGAGTTTGTATTGTATTCATTTGTAAGATTTATTTCTCATTTTTCATGATTTTCCTTGAAAATTATAATTTTTCAAGATTGTGGAAATTGCAACAACCAAAACAAAAATATTGAACGTGAAACATGAAAGTTTCAACTGAGAGTTGTTCAATAAAAAATAGTATTTCCCATTAGTTTATTACTACCCAAGTTATTGGATACGTTAGAACTACCCTGGACTTTACCCTGTCAATCAATTGGACTCTTCAGTGTGAATATAAGATATTTATCTCTGCTTTTGACTGAGATCCCTTGAAAGAATTTTCACCAGCATTAATTTTTTTTCGTTTCGAAAATGAGGTGTAGTGCCATCCAATACTATTTTATTGGTGAGGGCAAATTTGAAGTATGCCGAATAGTTCAAAAATGAAATTTGAGAAATTTGTATCATTATGGGGCTGAACTACGTGCGGATGATATTTAATGAATAAACTCCATGGACATCTATCACGGAAATCAGCTTCTGAGGTACAAATAAGACTTGACGTTATTGCCTTGAATATTATGATATGATTGCAGTTTGATAAAACACATCACATTATGAGAACGTAGAACCAAACGTTTCGTCTGCTACTGCGCCCATCTAGTAATTTTTTATTTTATAATAGTCGCGAAAACGTTTAGGAGAAACAAATTATAAAAATATCTCTCCCAGAAATGTTTTGAAACTGTCTACAAAACAGCTATACGTTGGAAATTGGCACTGTTTTATAAAACATTATAGTCTTTTGTTAACTAGTGTAGTGATCCAATAATTCATCTGAAGAAAGGTTGGTTGGGTAACAGGTTCAATTTTTTTTAAGAAACAATTGTTTTCGTGTCAACGTTTCGAATTTAATTAAATTCTTCTTCAGGGCTGGATACCTTGGCAAGAAAACAATTGTTTCCTTAAGAAAAAGTTTATCCGTTTACCCATCCAACCTTTCTTTAGAAAAATTATAGTCTTTATTCATATTTTACTAACTCTGTAAGACATTTCGGCAGTTACTATAAAAAAATTTTAACCGTCTTCAAAAGTAGTTTTCTGTAGATACTTATGAAATAATTAAAAGACGATTTTATAAGAGTTTTTCAGTAGGTCCAAGTAAGCGTTATAAGATATAATGCAGCCTAAAACGAAAACGATAAAGTGTTTAAATTGTTTTCTTAAAAAATAGCCCCTTGAATTTTTGCCGCATGTTTGATAAACACCCTGTATACTCCTGATCTATCCGACAAGAATTCTGAAAATTCATCAAATGATCTAATAGAATTAAAATCTTTCGTCCAGTGTGGAACTGGGTAATCAGTTTATAACATCTCCCTTTACTGACTTTGCAAAATTTCTTTCATAATGTTCAAAATTTCAATAAGTTCAGCTAAAACTCAGGTGGAAGTATAAGTCATTAAGTGAGTAGAAGGTTATATGATTACATTTTTTATACTGTATATTACATGTTCGTTTCATATGTATTGAAATTATTCAAATGTTGAACTTGAAAACTTCATTGAATCTACCTACCTATCTGAAGGTAAAATATAGCAGTGAATACCACTCAAAAAAGTGGAAATCAATATTGAATTTATTTGGAAATCCTACGTGTATCATCCATGCCGGGAGAAGGCCAACAAAATCCAGTTACACGCTATAGAAATATTTCCTCGTTTCTTTTCCTATGATATCTACAAACACTGAATCTATTCCGCAATGAAATCCTCATGTGATGATCTGTAATGGGATAAGGACTGAATTGATCGTTGACTTACATTTTCCAAACTCGCTGATCTTCTAATCGATAACCCTTCGTTTGATATATTCCTGGGATCTGACATTACGAACTCAAGTTCAAGCAGAATGTATTGGATAGATCCCAAATTAATTAAGTTACGATGTAGGTATATTACAAGTGCTTTATTGCATGGCATAGCATAGATAGTTCAGTTTTCATTCTCAATTCAATCACGAATATATAATTTGAGTAGTGATTATGATAACGCATTCTCAGCTATATCATTTGGAAATTGGAATATACGAGACGTCTGTTTTTTCTGTAAGGTGGATGAAAAAAACCACAAGTGTGTATCTTTGTGAATTTAGTCAGAGCTTTTGGTACAGTGGGTTACGCCGAACCACTGAGAAAATAAAAAACCTATAAGGTTTTCTGGAAATAATTGGGTGAATTCAAAAACAAGCACCTCTCCCAATCACCAGAACTTCAATTCTCTGTATTGTGAGCTTCGTATATTGACTCTGAAGATAAATCCAGTTACACATTGTCATTCTTCTAGAGCATTACCTTTATCTGTGGCGATAAGATTCAGAGGTAATGAACTGTTTTAAAGTTTAATTGACATTTTCTATAAATGGCATATTACGATTTTGTTTTGCATCAACAAACTATTTTTAATCACTGAGTTTGTGGAAATTTTTTTCAGATAACTGCAATTCACATTTTAACAACTATGCTACCGTGTCTGTCATTAATGTGATTTCCAGAAATTATATTTTCAAAATAGAGAAACAATTCCACCTTTACAAAAATCGTATATTTTCTTCTTTCCATCAAATCTTAGCATCTAAAAATAGTTACATGGAAAGAAATATTCAGTATCCTCAGTCCCCATTCCTTTGTGTAGTACAGCTTATCACTGGCGCAATGGAAATCTGGATATTCTCTACCGCATATTTATTTTATTGAAGTGTATTTTCAATAATCGTAATTGGATTCTAATTGAATTTTGTGACACTTCATGATACTTTTTGAACTGAAGGAAAGCATTCAACATCTACTTTAATTGGTTGCATGCTTCTTTATTTCTCCATCGATGCATGAAGCCTCTTTTTTTGAACCTCCACCTCCATGTCGACAAGAATAATTTACAAAGAACTTTTCATTCCTTATTGGGATTGAAATATATAATTTTTAACAAGGTAAATAATCTCGATTCATATTGTGAAATTCATTTATGTTTACAATTCTTCAAGAGATATTTTTGATTTCATACTCTTCTATCGTATATGTATTTATTTATATCATAATATAGAGATTTCCGATGGTTTTGGAAAGAAAAGTAAGAAAGAGGACTTTGAGTCGATTGTTAACGATACTATAGGTTGCCTTTTATGTTTCGGGATTTGGCAACCCTAGTATTGCAATCTGGCAACTGATAGCTCTATTGTAAAGTTGGACAATTTTGAGGTTATACGTATTCAGAACGTTTTGACATACGAGCGCTATTTGTGTTTTTTGCAGTAACTTAGAAGATTCATCTTGGCCCTAAAATGAAATTGATTCGTGAACATTTTCGTGCGATTATTTTTTACAACTTTCGACGTGGATTAACTCAGTAACAGTGATGGATGAACTTAATTCAATTCTTGGCGATGAAGCTCCATCAAGGACCAGTATTTATCGATGGTATGGTAAATTCAATCGTGGTTGTAGTTCACTCCAAGACGAATTTCGTGAAGGTCGTCCAAAATCAGTTGTTGTTCCGAAAACCATTGATGTTGTGCGCGAACTGATATTGCAAGATCGTCAAGATCGTAAGATTGGGATAATAGGCATTAGTGACACCAGCATACATTCAATATTACATAAACATTTGACTGTCAAAAAAATTTCTTCGCGTTGGATCCCATACAATTTATCAATCGCTCAAAAA
This sequence comes from Leptinotarsa lineolata, assembly GCA_015342045.1. Lineage (NCBI taxonomy): Eukaryota > Metazoa > Arthropoda > Insecta > Coleoptera > Chrysomelidae > Leptinotarsa > Leptinotarsa lineolata. Next base: position 9,570 of record WOGR01005325.1, on the reverse strand, counting down.
AAGGCTCGTGTCGATTGGTCGAAGAAAATGCTCAAAAAATAAATCACGGTGCTTCGAAACACGTCTATAACATCGTGACAGGTTATGAATCGTGGATTTACGCGTATGAGCCCGAAAGTAAACAGCAGTCGACGGTATGGTTGTTAAACATGATCCAAATTCATCAAAAGTTGTTCGCACACGAAGCACTTCCAAGCAAATGGTCGCCTGTTTTTTCGCAGAAAAACGCAGAACAGTCAATTCTGAGTTGTACACAACCATTTGTTTGCCAGTTGTCTTCCAAGAAATCAGGAAAACCAACCATCGAAAACGGATCACTCATCACCACGGCAATGCAAGCTCTCACACTTCGGCTCAAACTGCATTTTTGAGCACCCAAAACATAGACATAGACGTATAGTCTTGACAAAAGTTTATAGATCTCCATGGGGGATATTTCGAAAAACAAAAAAGTGATTTTCGATGATTAATATTTGTTTTTGTTCTCTAATTCCGAAATACAAAAGGCAACCCCGTAGCTTAAGTTCATCAACATAGTTGCAAGAAACGAAAATTTACAATTCCTAATTTTTTTCACAATTTATCTCAATGAAATGATATCTAAACGAAATAATAATTAAAAGGCTCGCTGATGTCGATCATATTCTGTGGCAGAAATATAAATATTGTGGAATATAATATATCTAATCCTGTGGGAGCAATGACTATTATATGGAATGATAGTAATTATCTCACACTCAATACTACCGTTGCTAATAATGATGTAGAATTATCAGGGGTTTGCCATTGATCCTATAGTCCAGCAATGGCAAATATCTATTTAGGTTACTCAAATTCACAGACTATGTGTAGCAAACAACTTATTTTAAATCATAGCAAATAAATTTTCTTCAATGACCAATAAACATTCCATTTTCCATCAATTTTCCAACAAAATTTCAGGAACGAAAAATGGTTTGCGAATTATATCTGTTAAAGGTATCAGAAAGTATCAATTGAGTTAATTTTTCACTCCTCCCCAACTATTTTTTATATTTTCCTTGATGAAGAGTCATAAATAATTCCTTACCTCAGGAGATTACTGAGTAAATATGGTACTTATTTGATTCTTGATGAAAACAATATTTTGGGTGATGCAATGACTCCTAGGAAAGATAAATATGATGTTGATGAATTTCCGTTTGTTGCTCCTGACCCCTTCTTATCTCACGTTCATTAATGATAATCGTGTTCGAGTCAAAGAGATTCAGAACACGTGGGAAAATTTCGATAGTTGTTGATGTTGAATTATTCAATTGATGTATGATGTTCGAATGATTGAAATGGAAAGAAAAAACATGAAGAAACATAATAAGGTTGTGAAATATTAAAGAAAAGTCATTTTTGTCGAGGGATGAAAGTTTTCAACGACTTTCTAGCTGCCCATTTCTATTCAGTCATCTGATACATTTTTTCAAATCATAGAAGAAGCGGTAGAATCTGCGTAACTGCCAAAGATGTCCAGAGTAAACCCCAAAGTGTTCATGTAGGTTCTATTGTTGGAAATTTTTCTGAGACATCAAAACGTAGACTTGGATTTCAAAATAGAGACCACAGAAAAATTGAAACGGATGAGTGATGAAAAAATTAATGAGAATGGGAGAATTTCACGCTTACTATCGCTAGCGCTGCAATAGATTAGAAGAAAATACCAGCAGTTATGCGTCAATGTAGGCATGGTATGATCACAATAAGGTTTTTTTATACACAATTTTAAGTTCATATATTTCCACGGAAGACACTCTTATCAGAAATCAATTTTTTCTGGTTTGGCTTGTAGAAAATTAGTTTCAAATTGAACAATAAATCTTTCCAACAAAACCACTTGTGAATTGTAGAGATATTTTGGAGTTATTATCAAACCCTAATTGCGCGGAAAATGGCGTGAAAAATGGTTTTTCTGGACTTCAGTTCAATACCAACTTGGTAAACATTTTCAATTCAACTCATTTATTACATAGTTCCTTTCCATTTATACAAACGATTTACTAGGACGAATTGCTTTAGTGAGCATATAACTTTGTTTGGGAAAATAAAAGGTAGTCGATTTCATCGAATAGTTTCCTTCTATGTGCTACCTCACGCCATCAACATTCTCTTTTATCTGTGTATCTATTCTACAACGTAATTCAGTTACTGTTCCACGTCATTTATCTCTTACGTTAAAACGATTTCATAATAGCTCAACTTTGATAATAGCATGCAGTAATCGAATTTATTTATACATAGTGGTTTAACGAAACCAAACAAAAAACTTTATCAGGAACTGCGTCAACATTTGAGAAAAACACAGGGACTCCTTGATTTTTGATTGAAGGGAAACCCTATTCCCTGGTTTTATGACACTCTTGGAATGTGTGAGAGCGTTTTATTATTATTGTATGAATTCAGATGGTCATCAATTAGGATATTCAATCAACTAAGTAGTAGTATGGAATATACTCACTGATTTCGGTGAATTTATATCGAATAAAACATTATTACTGAAATTGTATTAGGTTAGGTTAGGTCAGAAGTGAGTGGGTCTATTCGACCCTCCACCGCAATCCACAAGGGTTTATTGTGGCTCACACCTATTCAAACTCTGCCAATTAGTTTGTATGGTGAGTGATCTTTCAGGTCAGATGGTAAAAGTGTGGTTCTACCAAACTCTGAAAACCTGATTCGGTCCACAGCGGGGCAGGCACAAAGTATGTGCTCTGCTGTTACATCATATTCCAAACACTGTCTTCTGACAGTCCGAGTCTCTGTATATGATGATTCAGACGACAGTGACCTGTAAGGAGGCATGTTAGACATCGTAGTTCATCTCCACTAAAGTCCAACAACTTTTTGGTTTCAAGCTTTGAAGGGTGAATGAACGCCTTAGAGTGAGCCAATCCTGGAAGATTGTGCCAGAAGTCTTTGAAACTTCTTGCCATCCAGGTGTTCAATATTTGTTTGGCAAAACCTAAAGCAATGCCAATAACAGATTTTGGTCCGATGAAGCTACTTGCAGCACCCTCCTTTGCAAGAGAGTCAGCGGCCTCGTTGCAATTTGTTGTGTCTTCTTATTGAGGAGAGTCGTTTTTGGCAATTTGGCAGAGATTCCCATGCCGCTTTTATTGCCTTATGTGTGAGGTTGGATTCTACAAATCTCTCCGCACACAATTCAATGGCAAAGATTTCCGCCTGGAATACAGTCGCATAGGTCCCTAGGCAGGTTGATATCTCTGTCATGGGTCTGCAACTGAAAACACCTGCACCAGAGCCTGAAGGTTTTTTTTTATCCATCTGAGAACCAACAACTATCTGCTCTTAATATTTCCTTCTACCGGAGGATCCAGTCCTCTCTACTCGGAAAAAGTACTTTATGAGGCAGTTCGTAGTTGACAGCTGGAGGCATAAAATCAGAGGTCCTTCCCAGAATGCTGTGACTTCTAGTGTCAGCTAGCAGTCTAGTGAACTCTGCATTCGATTGCATTGTGCAATTGGCGATGTGCATAAGTCTGTATGCAGTCCTCTTTCTCCAGAAAAAAGTGGAGAGGATGTAGTTCTAGAAGGATATCCATGGCCGTAGATTGTAAAACTGATGGCACCACATATAGCCAGTCAAGCCTGTCTCTGTATGCCAGAGAGCTTCACCTGAGCCGTTTTCTTAAAAGCTTTTGGCCACCAGGCAATTGCTCCATAAGTGATCATTGGGCTGACAATCATCACATATATCCAATGGATTTGTTTGGGACCTAAACCCCAAGTTTTACCACAAATCCATCGGATGTCTTACTCAGATCAGTAAAGTACCACTTTATCGTGATGACCAAAGGGAAAATCCAGGCTGGTAGGCCGTGTTCGTATGGAACCTGAGTAGCAAACGTTTCGTCTGCTACTGTGACAGACATCTTCAGTGGTTTAGTAGTTGACTGCGAGGACGAAAGTTATATTTGGAGGTCTTAGCAACGACCTTTGTTCCTATTTATTGGAATATTTTGACTGGATAATTTACAAAACCACAACACGTGTTTTGCTGGACGATAGCTCTCTCAAGCGTTTGTACTAGCTCAGCAACCTAGCAAGTCAGTATGAACACTTCTCAGGAAGCTATTGTATAGTGAAACACGTGTTTAATGAATTGTTCATCACATAAAATCAGTGATATTACTTCGTTCATCAGCACCGACAATTCAGTTATTATATAATCAAAATAATATCGTTGAATGTAAACCACAAAATAAAATATCCATGCAGTTTGATGCAAGCTACGTGACTTCTCAATCAACTATTTGTCTCTATGCGTCTCCTATATTTTTCGTGAATGTTCACAAGAATTGAAAGATGGAAAATATCGTTTTGTTTTTATATATTGCTCGATAAAATGAAAGACGTGTTCGAGTTACTATTTGAGAAAAGTGCAAACACGGCAAAGTTTTACTTTCCGAAGAAGCTTTACTCTTACAACATGGTTGCAGAAAATTCTGTGTGGAGTCAGTTCATCGAAAGGCACGATCAAAAATCCAATGCTATACATGGGAAACAAAATACAACAATCACATTTTCATGACAACTGATCAGCAATTTTACTGAACAGGAAAAACTTGTGAATATTATTATTTTGGACTCCCATTGTCCAATATAATTGAAATGTGATTTGAAATCTCTGAAAGAAAAAAAATTGAAATGATTAGCTACAAATATCAATTATATTGAGTTATTGAGCAGAATTTATGGATGAATATGATTTAATATTCGTACAGCAATTCGGATTTGAAAAAGGCATATCTACCAATGACGCAATATCAGCACTAACTAAAAATATATTTTCAAACGTAGATGAAAGTATGCCCACTAACTGTATTTTCCTTGATTTGGCCAACAACTGTGAACCACTCACAGTTGTTGGAAGTCTTGGAAGATGTGGGAGCTCATGGAAAGTCCCTAGATCTAATGGGGAGATATGTATATCATTGCGTGCAGGCAGTAAAAATTGATAGATTATATCAGCGCGAAAATAGTGATTCAATATGGATTACCTCAAGGATCAGTGTTGGGACCGTTTCTGTTCTCTGTTTACATAAATAGCCTATTAATAGTAAATCCATCTGGAAATTCTACAGTTTCGCTAATAATACCGCAATCTTATACTCTGCAAATTCGTGGGAGAAAGTGAAGCAAGAATGTGAAAATGATATAGCATCTATACTAAATTGGTTCAACCACATGCAACTCACCGTCAATTTTGTTAAAACATTTTTCATGCCATTTGAATCTTATGCTTCGTCATTACCGTTATGCCGAACATTGAAAATTGACAATCAGGGTGTTATGATCGATATTGGTACTGCAAGTCATTTCAGATATCTAGGTGTAATGATTGACAAACATTTGAGATGGGATGAACATCTCACCAGTATAACCAAAACCTTGGATAGATTCTATTCAAATTCAAGCAAATAAGAAGTTTTCTAGACCCAGAACAGTATATTACGGTTCAGTTGAATCACGAGTTCCATATGCTATTCTCAGTTGGGGTGGTATTTTACCCTCACACTTGAGAAAACTAGACAAACTTCATAAGAAAATATAGAAAATATTGTTTCTCTCTCGAAGAGGAAAAAAATAATGAAAAAACATAAAAGAAGATAGATAAGCAGAATGGTGAAAGGTTGATCATGTTATTGATTTTGAAAAAGATACAATTTCTATTTGATTTATTACATTTATTATTTTGTTATATTTTAGTGATTTCCAGAGCTCTTTTCTACTAAAACTTTCAAACTCATAACTAAAGTAAGCTTTTTTTCACATTCTATTGCACCATTAATATAGTTGCACATATCTTTATAGAACTGTGGGTGTGCTGGGGATTTTGTCATTTCATATTTGTTCAAAGCTTTATCGCTTGTACTAATCATTTCTTGTACTGTTTTAGTCAACTATGGGGCTGTAGGTTTTGTAACTTTTGATGTTTCATAAGGTACATGCCTATCAAAAAGATTTTTCAGACAATTAATTACCTTTTCCTACTATTGAATCTTGATCAAATATCATAAAGAATGGTGTGCTGAGTAGATCGATTTCAATCAAATATGATTTTCTTCTTAAAGATTATATGAATATGCTAAACTTGTTTTCTTATTTACATAGCTCATATGATGTTCCTGGATACGATTCCTGAATGTTCTGCCAGTTTGACCAATATATACCGTAGGATACGTTCTATACTTCAATTTACATACCCCTGATTTCTCGAATTTGGATGTTATGTCCTTATTATTTCTAACTAACTTTCCCAACGTAATACTTGTTTTATATGCAATTTTAATGATGAGGCCACGTCTCAGATATCATAAAATATATGAGCATAAAAACATCAATCATATGGAAGTCCTAACTATGAAAATTCACCATGAAACATTGTCAACCACTTTCAAAACGAAAAACATTGTCGGAAATATAAATGGAAATTCCAAATATTAAAGTTTTAAATTATTAAGTTTATATTCTTAAACAAAAATTCCGAATTCTATCATTATAAGGTAAATCACGAAATGGACAGCATCTGTTTTCTTCCCAAACAGGCAATTTTGCACATTCCACAATCGTAATCAACAACGGCACTTTGGAATGCCCGTGACGGGTAGGGCAATAATAATTCAAAATCGATATCATTTCAGCAATAGCGTGACTGATAATTGCACAGATTCGATTTGTTGAATGTAAATTATTTGAATCGGCTTATTAGATAATTAATTATTCCCAATATGAAATTACATGTTTCAGTAGTTCTCAAATTTTATGATCGATACTAGTTTCCTCTTTCTTTCATTAAATAATTAATATATTAATCAAAGGCCACTCGGTTGGATATATTAACGGTTCATACACACAACATAGCGCGTATACGAGTATTGGCAATATGGTACATATTGTATGTCTTATGTCATTTTTTTTCTGCATTGCGGTATGTTAGGATATGATATGTAGAATTTTGTGAGGTAATTGGCAGATATTTGATGGGACTGTATAACGAATTCATGTACTTAACTCTTTATTCTGAGATGTTCACTGAACAGTTCCCAATACTAGAACACATGCCTCACTATACTTCCTCAGGTGTGTCAAAATGATTTGCGTTTTTCAGTTTTAGCACTACATCTTCCTGGAAGAACGTTCCCTGCAAGTGGCCGCGATGGATATCTCTCGAATACTTTAACCATCAACTAAGATGTTCCCTAGGGATCCATATTGTCTTCAACCCTCTGTTTATTGTATATCAACGACTCATTGGAAAAAACCACCATATCCTTAAATATTTGGAAGGATTTAACATTTTGAGCGACCATTAATATGGCTTTCGTAAACAGAGATCAACAATCGACCTTCTATCGTATGTCGCCCATATCTGGGATAAGGCAATCGAGAATCATGGAAAATCAAGAGCTGTTGCGCTCAATATTTCTAAGGCCTTTGACCATGAGGGTTTGATAGACAAACTTCGATGCTATGGTTTTCAGAATCGTGTGTGTATGGCTCTCAAGTTTCCTGAAAAACCGTTTTCTGCAAGTGGCCGTCGATGGATATCTCTCAAATACTTTTACCATCAACGCTGGTGTTCTCCAGGGATCCATATTGTCTGCAACCCCCTTTTTATTTCACATCAACGACAAAAACGAAGAATCCAATATATTGCTTTGCTGACGACAGCACACTTGTCTCGTTATTCCATTGGGATACCAGGAAATCGGTTGCGGATGCACATCTTCACCGGCAGCAGGAGGTTGCATATCATAATGAGGGTCTAAAAATAATGGAGGAGTCCAGGAAAGCCAAGACCAAAACTAGCACGCCAAGTTCGATGGAATGTCAGGGTTTCGCTCACTGTTTTTTCAACTACCGTGGCGAGGTGCATCAGGCACATGGCAGTACGGTTGATAACGAGTATTACCTTGAAGTTACGCGCCGCTTATGAAAAGCAATACGACAAAAACGTCCGATATCGTGGAAAAACAATTCATGGCCTTTGCATCACGATAATGCAACAGCTCATGCCTCAGCCACCATATTCACCAGATTTGCCCCCCTGTCCCTGTTCCCAGGATCAAAGACACCCATGGAAGGACGGCGTTTTGCGACGATTGGGGAGATAAAAACAGAATCGCTGAAAGGGCTCAAGGATCCAAGGGTGGCTACTTTGGAGAGAACGAAATGAAAATTAAAATTCACCTCAATTTTTAAAATGGACTTCGTATATGGGTTCTGTTTTGAATTTTACCACAACGACAAACTTCCAACCAAACAATTCATCCACCAAAACTTTTTTCAACCAACAAATTCGGTTAGAGTTTCGAATATTGATCTAATTGTATAGTTTCAAACGATACAAATTGATATTTATTCGAAAAGAGAAAATACTCTTTACGTTTCCAATCATTTGTGCAAGGTTCGTTGACGAAAGGGACGGCAGTTAAATGATCGTCTGGTCAATAATAAACGATCCTTTTTTTATAGTCGTCATCAAAAACTGAGAAGCGTTCCATGATGGAAAATGTTTCGAATCTATTTCAGTATTGAGTTCTCAGTCAAGTTCACCAGAGCAATTTCGGAATGAAATGAGATCCAGTCCAATTCATTTGAAACGAATTTAATTACAACGAAACCAATATGCCACACTAAAGAGACGATATTCAAATCCTCACTCTAGATATACCTACAAATTACTTAGTTTTTGTTCGATGTGATACCTTAGAAAATAATCAATCGAAGCAATTTCGAATAAACAATTGTGTTTTGATGACAAATCTCGTGAATATCCTCTATCATAAGTTTTAATTTCTATTTCTGATGTTTGGTCAAAAAACCAATGTTTACGATACACGGAAAATCATTGCACCGCACAAGGAGTTCCACTGAAAACAAGAACGATAGTTCTTGTTTTCTTCGATGTTCCAGACTATCAAGTGATGTTCCAGTCTCCCCCTCCCCCTCCCGGGTTGAGTGCCCTGGAGTAAAAGCTTCCCTCACAAAATAAATTTGGTGGGAAAAACTTAATACACCATTCCATCCACCCCGCTCCTCCTGGAGCGGTCCTCAATCCCGCAGCTGGGCATTTCAACAAGATTGACATCTGACTTCTTTTGGTCGAAAGTCAGCCTTTGGGTGCTTTTACTTTCGGATCTGTTATATTGTTTTGTCTTGGTTTTCCTAACTGAATTTAAGCATATGGCCCCCAAAAACTAACCGGCGGCTATTACTATTGGAGTCGCTGTCGAGTGCTCCTCGGTGAATCCTGTAAGAGAATCGCGATCGATTGTTCCACGGTGAACTTCAATGCTGAAAGAGCAGTGATCTGGTTAATCCCTGTACTTACCATAGTAAGTACAGGGATTACCAGGGTGGGTGTTTCAAGATGAGCCAAATCCAATGAAATGTGTTCGCGCACGAAGCACTTCCAAGCAAATGATCACCTGTTTTTTCTAGAAAACTGGACATTTCGCAATCGTACCATCAGAACAATGCAGAACAGTCAATTCTTAGTGGTTCACAACCATTTGT
>WOGR01005324.1:0-13905 GCA_015342045.1 Leptinotarsa lineolata | reverse complement strand
GGGAGTCAGCAGCCTCGTTGTCTTCCAGGCCAGTGTGGCCAGGAATCCAGACCAGAGACAATTTGGTGAGTCTTTCTATTGAGGAGAGTCGTTTTTGGCAATTTGCTACCAATTTAGACGTTGGTCGGTAGGAGCCAAGAGCTTTCAACGCCGCTTGACTGTCCGAGGAGTTACAACTCCTCGTCAGTAATAGTTTGGATAGTGGTTTAGGGTCTCCCATGAATGATAACTGTTTCTCTATTTATAGAGTATTTTTGATGAACACATTAAGAAAGAACAAGTGATTCGAGTGTAATTACGTCTCAAAACCATTTTACAATCATTAGAGAACTCTAACTGATTCACATCACTCGAAATGAGTAATTTGGAAGTAAATAGATACTTAATTACAGAAAAACGCATTTTCATCATTTTATTTCATCGCCATCGGACCAAATTAATCTTCTTCGGGAAACGTGTATAAATCGGTATATTTCAGATTTAGAAATGGCTGAAAATATAAGAGGCGACCATTTAATCCTCGGATCTCATTCTGAAACAATGAAAGCAATTATAGAACGTGCCGTTTCAGTATAAATATGAATGTTAATTCGAGGAAGAGTTTGTTTTATTCTATCACAGTCCGGCAGAATTACCAATGGGTCCGATTTAATAGGATTAGTCAGTTGCTGATGAAATCGATGAATGATGACGATTCTGGAATGCGAATAGGAAACTTGAAAACAGACCTTATTTTATATTGAAATTGAACACAACATTGAAAGGAATTGAAATGATGACTCAGTTAGTTTTTTTCTCAGTTCGTAGAGTGATTGAAATGTATCAGTTAGGAGATGGGTAAAGTCACCTATATTATATTTTTGGAAATCGATTCAGCATGTCTTGAGTAATTCGTAATTTTTTATTCATTTTAACAACCTGTAAAAGAGAAATATCAAAATGTCAATACAAAAAATATTCAGAGTCACTCCAATTAATCTTAATAAATGTTCAAAAAGTTCACCACAGCACCGCCTTCTTGAGAATTCTGAAATTTGTTTACGAATTCATTCATTACATTATGAAATAATTTTAGGGTAATTTCGTTGGAAGCACCTCTTATTCTATTCATGAGTTCTCGAGTGAATAAGTTAAATATTTTTCATTAGTGTATATTAGTAATTTCTATTTAAATAAACTACTACTACTACAACTGCAGTTAGGTAACATATACTTCAGATATTAATAGCCTCACAAAAAATTTACTTGTATCATATCAGGTGATCTAGCGGGCCATTCTGAGGAACCACATCTGCTTATCCACTGGTTTGAATGTTGCCATTCTCGAACGAGGATCTCGTAAAGAGGAGGACCCTTATCTTGGACTTATCAATTATCCAAACCGGTAGACATCCCTTAAAAGTGTTCACTAGATCACCTGATATGGCACCTCTAAATAATTTCAAGAGATACGTGACATCTAAATAATTTGAGAACAGACTTCAATAAGAAGGTTTTTGGCTTTCTACTTCTCCATCTTGATATAACAATATTCCTCTTGGCTGGGATTTAACCAAATAATTGAATGTATGTCATTACGATCTCATCGATGACATAAGTAGATCAAACTTATTCCGTGACATTGGAATCGTAATTTATAAATAAATTGTATGCATTTTCTTATAATGTTATCCAGATTGGTACTGAAATTTTTACCTTTCATTTAGTGTATTGTGTAGAAATCCTGTGAATGATATCTGAATTAATTCTATAACGAACGTTTGGAATACAAACTGAGTAGGAAAAAGTGTTTTTTGTATAATTTAGTGTCCATATAAAAGTATTTGTTTCGAAAGAATTTTTTCTTTCGTGTAATTCAATGTTTATATAAAAGTAGCTATGTTCAGAGTTACTCCTTTTAAATTGGATTACTTCCTTCAGGAAGCGAAAAGTGAACTTTTCCAACATCATTGGAATAAACCGGAATGAGTTTTGAGTAGGTTTTTATTTGAAATCATGATATTTATTGTTTGTTTGCAGATTCCTCAATCAAATATATAATTGCTAATTAGTCAAGAATCCAATTCACAAAACAAAAAAAAGTGTCAGACGGAGAATCGAAGTACCTATCAAACGAAATATCACAAGCTGCATCTTTCCATTTGAAGGGAAAAGCTGGTAGCGCCCTCTCCAGGACTATATTTTGTTTTTCCCATCAAAGAATATAAATGATAATGCTTTTCATTGTAAATTTTCTATGACCTTGATATCTTAACCTGTACAAAAGTTAAGAGGAAGGGAGGACTATTCATTGTGGATTACATGTAGGTATTCAAACTCGACCAAGATGAATATAATATTCCTGTGGTGATCACTTTGACCCCTTCTATCGAAAACTCTCGATCCTTGGCACTCTTGATAAAGAAATTATTTAAATTCGAGCAGTCCATTGGAGGTGATGAGTACACCTCATGTGACACTGCTTGACAATGTCAAGTTGGCATTTCAATTTTCAAACTCATCCAAATTTGGGAATAAATTGATGGTAGATGAGAGTTTTTTTCCTTTTCGGTATTGAAGAACTGAAAAGAATACGCTCGACAGATTTTGATTCTTGCACCATCGATCAACATGTGTACAAAGGTGAGTCTATCTAATTTCTAGAGAATTTTTGACAAAACTGAAGCGAATCTGAAAATACCTGAGCTTTTATGCATTTTGAATTCGACCAAATCAATCCAAATTCGTAATGACCGTTCTTTATAGTCAACTGATGAGATCTGAACTCTGCCAAACGATAATAACTTGTGTCGGTTCAAAGTGCTACCAGACCATTGTGAGGAATGATCCATTCCAAGGTTGAACACTGGTGAATTTTCCTCATATTGAGGACCTGATCGGTAGTCAGTCTGCGACTTCCTTCTTCAAGCAGGTGAGCGACACAAATGCATGGCTAGGAAAGTAAGTCTCATGTGCATTTCAGAGACAACACTTCATGACTGCAGGATACTTACGGCATCCACTAGCTTCCGGAGACGCTCTCCTGATCCTCTCAAGTAACCGCTGTAGCCGTATAGATCAGACTGTGCAGCTTTGGATCTACGTACCATCTTCTGTAATATCCCCTACAGTAGCTCTAATGACAAACTGAAGTGAATACAGTTTACTGGTCTATATTGAGGTTGTCAGATGTTCAAGGTACAATATATGCACCTCAAAGATCACAGTAACTTTTCCATTGAGGGCTTTTGTAAGTCAGCGATGCATGACGATATTAAATTCAACCAATCGGGACTTTTTGTATCTGAATTCTGTGAATCACTGTTTGGGCGTTGGTGTTTGTAGTCGTAAAATTTGGTGCACGGTAGATTTAGAATACCTAAATCCTGATCTTAAGGAAGCGATAAATTTCTGACTGCACCCCCAAACCTACTAGGTTTGCCGACGCCCAGGGCAGAATTCTTTGGTTGCTAAAATCCATAAAGTGTACCATGAGTAACTGGAAAAAGGAAGTCCCACACAGCAGAGTCCCGAATAACTATGACAAGGCTTCTTTCGATGAGAGGGAACCCGAATTCTTGAAGGTTCCGTTAGGGACATTGGGTGGGTTCAGAGTATTTCATTCTTTTGATACGTGTATCTTGGACTGGGGCGTGATTTAGGAGGACTCCTGCCTCCATAAACACCTCATTTGGTAGAGGTATTCAGACACCCACTGATGCATGGCGGGTGCAGAAATTGAGTTAGGTATTTTAAGACATGCCTGGAAAAGCTATTGGTTAATGAAATATGTGTTGCGAACTATTCAGTGATGATCTCATAATGAAATCTCACTTTATTGTGAAATTCACGTCATTGGAAAAAAACTACTCAGTTATAGGAGAACAACGTACTGTTTTGATATGGAAACTTTTTCTTTGCATTTATTCTGCACATGCGTACAATGCCAAACTTTCATAGTCATCTAGAAATTCAGTATCATGTATCGGGCTTAGAAGTTTCAAAAATATTCTCCCAAAAGGGAGGCCCAAAAGGCCGTTCTCCAAAGCTAATATAAGACGAAACCTGAAATAATGGCATAACAATTGCCACAAACCTTGTCAGCATACAACAACAACTACGTCTTGTAAGGGTAGTGAACATTTCATAAAACGTAGTCTACTGAAAAGAAATAAATAACTTGCTCTTTTCAAACTCAATACTTGTTCTCTGATGTTGATGCAGTGAATGATAAAAGACGAATCTCGTTCAGCGGCCGATGTTGAAGCTTAGCTTTGCAACAGACCGCCTTGAGGAGCCTCGTCAATTTTTGATATCTGTAGACTGAGTCTTCTGTCGATTCCTCACAGATGGCGTCTCCGCAAAGGGAGATGTCATCGCCACCACTTACATTTCTTAGGAAATCATGTTCTAATTAAAAGTAAAGGAAATCATCAATAGAGTGACTTTTAACGTGAATAAACTTTCACTATGTTAGTGCTGCTGCAATTTATTTGTGTGCAAAAAATATTTTAGTTGCTCATGATGAATTTTTTCAATTTTTTTACTCCTTACAATGTAGCGCTTTGCTGAAAATATATTTGTTCATTCGAAAGATAGCTGAAAATTCTCGTTTCTCTTCGCTGCTCTATATCTCCATTAGACACCATTATTGAAACGTCCGTTCAACTTTGAACCGGTCAGTCCAACATAATTACACTTAATTAGTGTTAATTTCCTGGAGTGGCCGGGAGAGAATCAAACTCTCCATCGGAACGTACCGCAGAGGGGAGGCTGCGTCCAATGTAATTTGATATTTTGCAGGTTTTTGACAGGGGTCAGATGGAGTGATTGAGGTTTTACAGAGAGACGGGTCCATCTTGAATTGATGTCGGTGATTCATGATTCGAGATGTGCTCCATCACTCAGAGGAGCGATCATAATCAGTATCCAACTCATTTATATCCCATTCGATAGAAGTTGCCATCCGAAGCAGTAAGTTCTATTGTTGTATGATTCGATTATGTTTTACAGATGTAGAGTCGAAACTGAGTTATATGGATGTCAATTTAAAAACTTTCCCCTTGTTAATATACTCTATCTAAAATATATGCAAAATCAAAAGCACGTCAATTTTTTTTTCGATATTCCCCTCATTAGCTGAGACAGCAGCTGAGAGTACTTTCTTGTTCTCATTATCTCGTTTAAAGGAGTGCCCTTCAGTAATAATCGACTTGTGCCAGATTTATTTCCAATCCACAAAGCAGTTCTGATATGCACTTTTTGGTATCTCCTTGAGCTCAGCGATTTGGTTTTAATCCCCTCAATCGTAGCAAAAGGCCGTCCTGCCATGAATACCTTTAATCTTAGAAACACAAAAAAGTCGTAGGGGGGCAAATCTGGTGGATACGGTGGCTAAGGATTGATTACGGTATTGTTTTTGGACAAAAAATCACGAACAAGCAATGACGAGTGAGCAGGTGTATAATTGTGATGCAGAAGCCATGAATAATTTTCCCACAATACCGTTACGCTACGGTAATTGAAGAAAACCTTGACATTTGATTGAACTTGCGTGATTTTTTTCGTCTTGTCTCTCCCGTAATCTTCCATTGGAACGATTGGACTTTGTCACAACCATGTACCCATGATAAATTTCCACAGTTATAACCCGTTTAAATAAATCTGGATCACCGTTGACGTCATTCAACAATTCCTGAGCGATGCTCATGCAACGGTTTTTTAGAACGAACTTCGGTGCCACACGTTTCATGCCAAAAAAAAATGGCATTAGCCAACCGATATGCCGACATTCTCAGCAACTTCTATAATAGTGATTCGATGATTCTCCACAACAATTCATCACTTTCTCAACATTCTGTGAAAAGCTTGTACCACTTGTGAACATTTTTCTGATCCACAGTATAATCACCGTATGCCACTGTCAATATTTGTACTATTTGTAAACATTTTTCTGATCTACAGTATAGTCATCGAATGCCACTGTCAACATTTCAAGTGTTTTTGAGCACTCGATTCCATTTTTTACATAAAATTTTATGCAAATTCATTGGTTTTCGAAAGCAAAAATCGCCGAACACCTCTAACTTTTATGCCTCTAATCAAAAAACTAAACATGAAAAACAGCTGAAACTGCGAACTTATGTTCGAGACGAGTGTGTCAATATAAAAAAAAATCGCTAGTCGAATGTAGGTACGTAGCTCGCAAAATTTCAACATTCACCATATTTTTTGAATAGACCTCGTATATTCTGCTGTGAAAATCGGTCTCGGATCAGTACTACACTATACTTGCAGAGTATTAGTTATATGGTATTTTTCATTAGACTTCTGCAAATAGATCAAAATATTTCGAAACTATTACATTCGTGATGAAATGATCACAGAAATGATTTATAGATAAATAATGTCCAGCTTGTCAAATCTAGGAAGAGACTTGAAAATTTCTGCTCTATCATTCGCTGGTACGATACTAGCGAAAGAGAGAGAGAGAGTAGAAATTCTCAACTCTCTTCCTAGAATTGACGAGCTGTATTTGTTATTTGAATAAAGTTTGTTACGGGATATTAAATATACTTAATTAAAATATACATAATCGAAATATTTGGTTGAAAATTGAACTGCATCCAAATCTCTTTCCAATAGAACTTGAAATTTTTCGAAAAATTGCTTTCATAGGTCACAGAAGCTAAGAACTTCCATTGAAAACATTTTCTCTACACCAGAACAAAAATAGAACAAAAATACTATCTCCCAGTGTGCGTTTTACTGAACGAATTAGGAAATGACTAGACTTGCTTTCAACGAGGTGAATAATTCAAGGCTATCTTCAAAAAAGTGTTCTATTGACTCTCCTTTTAGTAAAAATAATGAGAATTTTTTCTTAGCATGTTTCGAACTCTTAAGAAACATAATACGTCGACTCTATCACTCGTGATTTTTGGAGAAGAATTGTCAAAAATTAATCATGAGATTAATATAATCCCCTTATTATAAACTTGTCAAAATATTGTCAGATATTATTTCACTTGTTTCAGTCATCTCCTGATGATGCCAACTTGGTTTGAGAAATGAGAGTATTTTTGTTCGCAGAATTGTGTCTTCTTAGGTAGTATAGAAACAGTTCATTATACTTTTTTCAACACTTGCATGATTATTATTTATTAATAAATTTTTAATGATTATTTTATATATGTAAATATATTATAGCTACCACAAGCCAATTGTTACTTTTGTAGGATTGAATAATGATACTAATAATGTACACACACAAAATAAGTATCATGATTTTTAAGCCACTTTTCATATAAGAAAAGAATATAACCTGCTTGCTGGTTATATTTTTATAATACTGTCAACAGTATATGTCTATCGCACACTAAATATTGAGTCATGCGAAGAGAGGAGATAGAAGCGTCTGTCCAACTGACGTATGCGTGAGAGAAACGGAAGCCAGACAGACTGGCGCCGTAACGCGTTAAGCAACGAAGTGATTTACCTCTCATAAGAAGTTATCACTTCAAAAATGATTAAAAACAGACAGGATCCGAGAAGTAATAAGATTGGTATATTGAAGGGTCATAAAATTTTCTCAATATAGCATATTCTGTTTAGAATTCTTTTTCACTCACCCATTTTTCAAATCTTTATTCTATTATCATTTCAAAATTTTTGATGAATCAATTTTAGGTTCTTGCAGATTTTTGGGTGATAAGGATAGAATTTTAAAATTCGCGAAGCCACATTTCTGTTGTGCAACATTATGATTTCTGAATCGAATAAGTACGCATTTTTTTGCAATCCCTCAAAGCATCGTCAGTGCTGATCAAACCAGGATTCGATAGCGTGACATGGGCTAGGCATAAATAATCTTAAAAATCACAATACTCAACTGCATCACCGCAATTAAAAAGCCCCACACCGCTAATCAAAGAATTCCTAAACAACCACTCCCGTCCCCTGCTTAATAAACAGAATTGCAGTCCGTTGTCGACATGAAACAATTGCAGGCAGCATGTAATAATGCTTAAACACATGTTACCGACCGCAATCGCTTAATAATGACCGTCCCGCTAACGAAATCGTTTTCAAGTATCAAAATTCCCTAAAGGCGTACTTAGGCCGGACGGGATCTATTGTTCGGTCTGCTCGGCCTGATCGAAACCGGGTAAACTCGTAGATGGAAGTTATGTCCTCTATGTTCTTTTCCAATGAATGATAACTTCAAAGAATATAAACTTCCACGGCCGAAGATAACTGCGTCAAAGCTATTTTTCAGGTTTTTTGGGCGTATTCTGCAGGTTTTTATGCCTGATGTTTCGTCTACTACTGCGGTAAACCTTATCAAAGGCGAAGAGTTAACAGTCGCAGGGCTTGAGTTGTTCCCAATACAGAAACTAGCTGTTTCTGGTTTGGGAACCGATACTTCATCGTCTTTGATGGTGAGTTCTTCCGCATTAGTAAAAGAAACGTCAGGCATGGAAACCTACAGACCACGGCCATAAAACCCGGGAAATTGCCTTGACAATAATAATTTCATTTCAACTTTCCCAGATAATATTGGCTGTTTATAAAAATCCGAAATATGACCATTGTATAGATAAACTCTGAAATCTGAAAACACTATTTATCAAATGAGTATCTTCTGTGCGTTGAATTTTTGGGCATTTTCATGTTTTTCGAATTGTTGGTAGCTCATTATGAATTATAACATCATTAATTCGAAATTAATGATTAGGATTATTTTCTATGCATTTTATACTGTTTTTTACCAAAAACAGTAGAGTGAATATATTAACAAATCGACTTTTCTTTGAAATTCAAATTCAATTTCTTCGAGTGTCTTGATATGAATCCAAGACCTAATTTGATCAGACATAGCATTGAAACAATGGGCAAACCATACACGCATGAATCGAGCTTTAACCCATCATCAGTATGACATAGCCCAAGTGTAAGGATGGAAAACACTTGCACGACGCCATCAGCAGAAGCTAGCCGCACATTTAGGGTTTCGATTGATAGATTTTGTCTTTACAAGAATACTACTGAAATTACCACGGAGGCGGCTATAGCTACCTACCTGCGTGACATCCGGGTCAAGGAAAACATACGTATATGAAGAATATCTAGTGTTCCGATATAAATCCGAGAGATATTTTCATCAGACATAGCACTCAAAAAAGCGGCAAACCATAGACAAGTGTTTCGAACTTTTGGCTCATCATCCCTGAGATCGCTTGAAAAAGTGCTGAATCAATGAAAATTCATTCATTTAGCTCTACTAATATACTCAACAATTCGAATGTATGAACGGTTTCGAATTCAATTCCTGCATAAATTCAGGGTCTGAATCATTTTATTTCTATCAATAAGAGATATTTTTTTCAATAGAAAACTGATGAATGTATGAATTCATTGTTGGTAGCATTCACATAGTTTTTTAAATATGAGGGAAAAATAGGTATGCTTTGCCCATTATCTAAGATCTAAGTAATGATCTCCTTATATTTGCAGAAAAAAGAACAATTCACAAAGAAATAGTTTAAATTGGCTGCGTGTCTAGTAGCCAATAGTACTAGTACGGTGTTGCCAAGTGTATTGGTATATAATATCCAATCATGAAAATACGGAATTTGATGTCACAGTTTTTGATTTCAACGTCATGTATTCTCTACAGAAAATATTATCTAGAGTTAGTAATGTTGCGGAAGGTATGAAACAAAATGAATTAATATTTTTGTAAGAAATCAAATGCTTTTCATTTTACCTCATTAAATTTCATCATATGATTGAAGGTATTACCTCAGAAGATTATGTTGGATCAGTTTTAGAAGAATCAGTTCTGTCCATACTTGTGGGAACTCAAACAGAAAAATTAACTATTGTTATATTGGACCTCATTCGAACTTCCTCTCAAGTTTTGGGAGATTCAACAGATTACCCAAGCGAGCCTATAACGCTTGAATATAGTAGTACTATTAGATGCATGCATGTGTGCGTGAGTGAGTGAAGACAAGCGCATTGTGCATAATAGTAACAAAAGTTATATCAAATATTGACAAACAATCAAGTTATTTTACCGGAGCCGACATTTGTGTTGGCCACATTGAGGATTGTAGAAAAAATTGAATAAAATTCATAGTTTAGGTAAATATTTTGGGATCTTTCGATTTAATGTACTGATTTTAGATATATCTAGAGGTTATTTCCAACCATGGTTTTCGTGTACATTTTATTTTATCTGGAGAATTTTTTCATCAATTTAAACGTTAACGGGTTCATATACACTTCCACTATTAAAATTTCTGTGATATCAACATGAAATTGTCAATTGCTGGAAATATTTTTATAATAAAAGTTTTTATTGCGTTTTGTGTTATTTGGATCCTATGTATGATTAATTCTCCCTTCCACTGCATTT
The DNA here is from genome assembly GCA_015342045.1 of Leptinotarsa lineolata. NCBI lineage: Eukaryota > Metazoa > Arthropoda > Insecta > Coleoptera > Chrysomelidae > Leptinotarsa > Leptinotarsa lineolata. Next base: position 3,503 of record WOGR01005324.1, on the reverse strand, counting down.
CTTGCACTTGTTTCTTAGATTTAGTTGTCGAAAGTGATTGATATTTTATTTTTAATCATGAATGAATCAGAAACGTTTTGAGAATTTTGCGATTTGATAATGTTGATTATTTGTATTGTTTCTATTGGTCTATCAAACAAGAAGCGACACTAGGTCCGTGACGTCACGGAAAATCCGATTTTCAATAATCAATTACAAAAAAACAACGGTATTTAGATAGCTGAAACAAAGTGCACTGTTTTTCAATTTGAAATTACTATCAAATGAACTGTAAATCAAAAATCATGAAACAAGCCCATTAATGTATATGGTAGAAAATTCTGTACAAAATCAGCATAAACCATGACACAGTAGAATAAATATTTATTGACATGGAGCTACAAAAACATATGATACTAAAACGGACAAAACTGTTGAAACAACCAATATCATCATAAAAAAAATACTTCCGATTCATACTTACATCCAAATGATATCGACAGTTTTTGCTCTATAAACATTATCATGATTGGAACAATTGAAGTAAGTTATAGTCGCCGTCAATCCCATTCGGGCATAATTTTGGCTATAACAGTCTGACATTACTTCTTGGAAATTATTGTTTCTGTCAAAATTGCTTTCAGGACAAAAATCGTCCACACATATTGCGTGAAAGAGTTCATTATGGTTGTAGGTTCTTTTGTTATCGATAGATTCCTGGAAATTGAAATATTTATATTTGAATGTACTTTGGTAAAAATATTCTGACTTTCTCTATAACTCTCTATATTTCAGTTAGTGTTGCCTCTCTTCGGGACAAGACAAAAAAATTTCTTATAGAGCTTGGAGTACTAGCAATCCTGATTGCCGAAGCTGAGAACATACTGAATAGTAGACTGCTTACATACGTATCAACAAATTCAGAAGATCCAGAGAGTATAACATTTGGACATCGAGCTCAGTTGATTCACCAGAGTTTTTGGACGAGAAAATTGATTTGAGAAGGAAATGGAGGTACTCTCAAAGCCTCGCTGGTGATTTTTGGGAGCGTTGTATTCGAGAATAACTACCCACTTTAACGAAAAAACTGAAATGGTCGAAAAAAGGAAATGCATTCGAAGCAAGAGATGTCGTAATAGTAATCTATAATTGACTAACGAGGAATAACTGGCCCCTTGGAAAAATTATTGCCACCTATCCTGGAAAACACGATCAAAGCTGGGACTGGTATTTGTAGGAGTCCAATCACAAAACTATGCAAATTGTCACTACTAGAAGAGAGCCAGACCTTAGCACATGATACTGTACACTCCTGAGTGGGAAGAATGTTCAGTTTAATTTTAATGATTTCGTCTTGATTGATTTGAATGTAGCTGCAGAATCTGACAGATATTTTTGAGTTTGACTTCAATACTCAGTTTATCCAATTTGTTGGATTTTAAAGCGGATCAATATAGATTCACCTTGTTGTGCTACATCATTTCCGTTGATCTCTTGCACATTATTCATAACATATTGTCGATATTATAATTCATTAAAATTATTTACGTGAACTTCTCAAAGTTATTCACCTTTACAAAACACACCTAGTATTAGCGAAATCAATTGTGGTCAAATTATTATTCAATGATTCAAACTATATTTTCAGAACGCGTCCAAAATAAAAAATACTTTCGAAATGAGGTGTCATGAAAAATGTGGAAGGTTGGCGTTTTTTCAGGCATAACTTTTGAACTTCTTGGTACATACCCATACAATCCCATATTTCCCAAAAGTACTTTCCTGATGAAATCTGAATACGGAAATCAATATATCGCATTCTATTTAAAAAACCTAATTTTGATAGGCCACACTTCTACTGGACACTCTCTATTTTGAAAAATACTCAAATCGAAAAGCTCATTGTATCATCGATATCTGAAACTTCATACGCAACATTTTTTAATATTTCCACTACTAATAGAAACTTCATTGTTATTTGAATACTATTAGTGTCTATTTCAGTTATCCAAATAACTTGAGTGTTTCAGTGATTGTGAAAGTAGGTGTTTAGACTGTGGAGCCAAAAATGAATCGCAAAACGATTAACATCATATCATTTTGGGCACAGAAGGCGCTATAGAAACATTTCAAATTCGAGAAAGAAACAAGGATGTTGAAGAACCTTACTACTAGCCAAGAAAAAACAGAAAATACTATATCAAAGGAAAATTGAAAATGTAATGATAATTTTCCGCTCACTATCGGGATAAAAATCAAATTGCTTTTGGCGTACTGTACAATAAAAATTTAATGAATTTATATGAAGTTTCTTTTCTCTCTACTTCTCTCGTCCTCTCATGGCAAGAGAGGACTCATTCTGTTATTTTGTCGTCAGAAGATTTCTCAAGATAAGACACAAGACGGGAATCTTCTCTCATTTCTATTAAGATGGCTCTCTACCTGTGACCAAAGAAAACACAAACTAGATTTAATGATTCACAAGGCTCTCAAAGGCGGTTCATTTCAAAGTCAAGCTTCGACATTGACTGCCGAAGGAAATACATCTTTTATTTTCTCTGCAGCTAGTTGAACCAGAGACCATTTTTCCCTGAGTTCTCTGTTAGAGATTATATTCGTGAGGGGATAATTTTCGTGCTCACCTAGACTCAGCCTTGTGTTTCGGGGACAGTTGATGATTTGGCTCAACACAACTGATGAGATCTATGGCAGGTCGAAACAGGTCAAGTAACACTTCATTGTGAGATTTTCACTAGATAGTTCACAAGTGTGCAACAGCTTTTTCGCTATACGATAGCTTCATTAAGCATTTTCATACTCTTGATGAAGCTATTGTACCAGTGAAACACGTGTTGCGGTTTTGTAAACTCTCTAGTGGAAATCTCACAATGAAGTATAAATTGAATGGGTGAGTTATATTGAAGTTACTATTTCGTGAAATTGTCATAGAATAACTGCTATATCGAAAAAACAAGAGTAAAACATCAATTGTCATAATGTATAGTATTTATCTTTTATGAATCTTAGTGGAGTTTTATCCCAACATCAAACCGTTATTTGGTGGTAGAAAGCCAAAAACTGTCTTTCCCAAAAGATTAAACACTCCTAATAAAATATAACCCCTTCAATTTAAACAATATTCCTACTGGCTGGGATTCAAAATATAGGAATGAATGACATTACGATGTCATCGATGACATAAGTGGATTAAACTTATTCCGTGGCATGAAAAAATCGTAATATTTGGATGATGTGTGTGTGCCTTCCTCATAATTATTCCCATATTGGTACTGAAGAGCCCTGAGGCAAGTGTCTTTTGGCGAAACACGTGTCTACCATTGAGGATGACTGAGTTCTATGTAAGTGAATTTTTTCAATTTTTCATTTAGTTTATCGTGTAGAAATCTTGTGAATGATATCTGACTCGAATCTAAAACGAACGTTTGGAATACAAATTTAGTAGAGAAAAGTGTTTTTTGTGTAATTCAGTGTTCATATAGAAGTATTTGTTTCGAAAGAATTTT
>WOGR01005323.1:0-13906 GCA_015342045.1 Leptinotarsa lineolata | reverse complement strand
CAATTCATCTTCAACTCAGTGTAGCTTTTTTTCCGTGTATTGTAGTAGATAGCTATAATAATGGGTTGAACGACGATATGCAGTATTAACACTTTTATCGCTACCTTTTGGACAATTCTCATATTTCCATATATTTACCGCACCTTTCTACTAGGAAATATCATGACCCCACTCCAACCCATTATTAACTCATTTCACCTAAAGGTAATGGACAAAGAAGCCGTAATATAGCAATAAACCGTACGAGATGCATGTCCATAAAAATCCATCTTTAATATAAGATGCTGTAAACTGGTGCACGTTAATCAAATATCAAGAATTATGAGTTATTCCAATCTCCTGGATGTCATTCTATATTTGGCATTACAGGAATCCCAGCGTACGGTTACCGTCAATTTATTTAATGATGGAATAAGTTAGGTGAGACTTTCGGACCATAAATCAAAGAAGATTGTTAGTTCTTGACAAGCAATGAAATGTTCTATTAATAAGTATCTGGCGAAACTGAAATTGCTTCGAATGTCCTCAGAGTTGGACGTTTTGGTGATGATCAAAGCCATTTTCTTGTTTAGCTAAAATATATTCAGCTGTCACTTGAGGAAACTTCCGTATTCAAGAGTTTCCTGCTTCATATTTGATTGAGCCAAGTGTAAGTCTATAATTACATTTGCCAACAGACGTGCATATTATTTATGTAGTTACGTGGAGTGGGAATAAATTCTGATATCTTGTTTATAATCCACACAACCAAATTTATACGGTATCATTCCAATGTTATTTGATAATGATTCTGCTGGGCCTGTTCATAATTTAAAAAAAAATATATTAATTTCCATGTATCCTTTTTAAAATGAATGAAGTTAATTTACATTCAAACATTACTGGTTACAAATTCAATAGACGTATCGCTTTAACAATATTTATCAATGGATTTTTATAGTTTATTATAACGAACGATTTGTTCTTGTAGATAATTTGATTTGCAGCCAGTCTTAAAGTATGCTCACTTTACTTCATGTGAAGTTTATTATAATTGTTATTGTTATACATGAAATTGCAGCTTCACCTACCAATGATTTGGTAAGTATATACTGATTTTATGACCAAGGAGTGGAAACTAAATTCAATTATTTTAGTCTGGGATATTTGCTGTAAAATATTGGAAACATGTACAATCATTTGCCTATGGATATAAGATCTGGAAATATTAATGACCTCCAATTCAGGAAGTTAGTCAAACAATTTCTATCTGAAAGACCCTATTATACTTTGGATGAATACTTTAACGATAGCTTTTAACTGACTTACTCATATTTTTTATCTTTATTTATTAAGGAACTCCTAAGTTATTATTTTTTATGTCTACTCTTTTATAAACCTGACTTACAAATCTTTTATATCCTCTATTTTAACATAGTTTGTACCCATGCACCATTTTTATTTTTATTTTTATTTCATTTGGTATGTATTGCATTTTTTCTAAGGATTTACTAGCCAAGCTTTGTCAACAAGATTATGTCTTATGAAAATAAAGCATATTAAAACAAATGAAACAAAACAAGCCATGAAATTTCAAACGTTCGACTAATAGTTTTTATTCTGTTTCATATCTGTTTTTCCGTTAATCAGCTGTCGGCCACATACGAACGACAACTCTTAGAAGTTGAGAAACTTGTGCGGGCTAAGGAATAACGAGGTCTTACCTTTTAACATGTGATTCCTAACACGGTTGCAGATTCATCCAAGTTTCAACCAGATAAATTCTCTCGAGCAAAATATCTGATCGAGGACGGAATCGAACCTACGACCTTCCGATCGTGAGTCAGGCGCACTACCACCGCGCCAATTTCACTATATACTCAACAGTATGGAATTCACTGTTCAGTACAGACGGAAGTCAGTGGAAAACAAGGTTCTGTTTCTGATATAAAGCATAGTGGATAAAGTTAACGGAATGAGAGATAATGTGAATTAACATCTCGTCAGTGCACGAGTATAATGTGAATTAGTATTCATAAATAAAATCGAGCTCCTAAGACCACCCCTTAAGTTTCCTTGATTGACGAAATGGAATTGTGAAACAATAGTAAAGGTAGCCACAGAAGAGTTTTACTCCAAGATTTATCACTCAAGTTTTAAAGGACCAAAATATACACTTTTCTCTATATACCAGTTCTAAAAAAATGTGCTCATTGAGAATATGTGGACACATGCTTTTTCAGGAACCTCAAGGAAGTTAAAAGCAGTTATATAACCAACGCAAACAATTTTTAAATAACTACTGTTGCTGTCCAAAAACAATTACTTTATGCAATCTCCAGAAATGCAATACTCTTCTCGACGTGAGTTTCACCAACCAAGTAAAAGTAATCCAACACAAACGCAAAACAATCTTCTCTGTCGAGGGAAAATGAAAATGCAAGTAGTGATATTGCTTTGGTCGTGTTTCGTGACATTTGAAAATTGATTTTTTTAATTTTGAATCAGTATAAACGCCATCAAATGAGAAACATTTGTGATTCCAGGTTGTTCAGTAACTAGTTGGGAATCTTGAACAAAGAAATAATGGATAACATCGGTATATTCAGTTGCTCACCATTATAATATTATTTGATGGTTATCATAATGAGTGTATTTATGAAGTATTTTCTCGAAGAGATATTTCTAAATATACCTTTGTATACTTAGATTCATGTGAATTTAGGAGTTTGATGGTTTTCCACTATTTGTTTAGTTCTCAACTACATTTTTGCATGATAATGCATTCAAAAAAAGATATGTTTGAAATTCTGAATATGAGAAGGTTATAAAAATGTTACCAATAATGTTTTCAAAGCTTTTGCTGAAATTTGTAGACATCATCAGTTAAAGATGAAACGATAAAAAAGAATTTGGGGCTTTCAAATATCTTGACTCATTTTTTCCTTTCAATTACATCATAACTAATTGTAGGCACAGTAACTCAGGTCATTAATTTCCTTCTAGTCAGCTTTCTGGAGAACATTTTGAAATAAAAGCAAGCAACTCGAGAAGTAATCCTTTTCATCCCATCTACTCCATCTGCCCGAAACTTGAAATTAGTTGTAGCCATTAGAGAAAATACCTCTTATTTCTCACAGAGTTATATACAATACACGAAACTTTGCCCAAAGGTCTGCTCAAACGAGCTTCAATTATTTTCCTAGAATTCAACAAACAAACTTCAAGTTCCGGCGGCTATGCACAAAGTTCGATATTGGAGATAACAAATGGCTCCATTGAATTTGATGGTACTCAGAAGAGAAGTTTAATGCTTTGTGAGTAATCTGATTCATCGCCAGCATACAAATCTTAATTAATGATGCTCGAAGAAAGGGTGAGAGATAATATTTCAAGCTTGTGGTTTCGTGAAAACAAAAACGTTGCGTTTATTTTCACAAATAAAGAAAACATTGTAAGTGTGGAAACCTTTCTAATAATAACTTTTTGCTCACACAGAATGTATTCCGGAAAAAAAATTCAAGTACTCCAGTTTAAAATCATCCCAATGAAATTATATCAGTTTTTCCATTTGGCGCGTTCATTAACAAATTGAATCTAAACAGGATCACATTGAAAACATGTGCTAACACTATGTCGCGGTATTGTGACCTTGTTTATGATTTTTACGCATGATGGTTCTTGAAAACATAAAAATGTGGTACGCTGGACTATGATTTCGGAAGAGATCTCATATTAATTAGTCTTCTTCACGTAATTCCGCATTCCTGTGATGGTAGTTTCTGTTTCATGTTTTATTATTCAGACAAAGTGTCACATACCAAGAGTTATGTTTTCAGGTGTGCTTGCGATACCATAAACGAAAATATAGTTATCTTCGCCAGCATCCTCGCCAGACGGATCTCCATCTATGTTGATATGGTTCATACTTTTTTTGCACATTTTTGCAAAGTGATTATTGAAACCACAAACTCGAAACTTTTTACCAAAAGCTGTAAACCATGTTGATTCCCGCCATGTCGATTCCCGCACTTACAGCAAACACCATTGTTTTCCCCTAATGTATTTGACATCTGCCCATGAAACCTTGCAACTGAATTTGCCAACTCTTTTGCTGATGATTTGAGTCTGTGCTCCGGTTTTCGAATTTCTGTCGCCACTGTTTCTAATTTTCTGATAAATTACCGGAGAAACTCAAAGGTGCAATTCTTCTGTATTCACCCATCTTGTTTCCACTTTCAATTATATATTTACCTCAATTAATATTTAATACCGACTGCTCCATGTTTCATGTTTTAATAACAACACTGTCTTTATTTCAGTTCTCTAGTCGAATATATATATAAAAACGGTGAACTACAACAATTTTTTGCTACCGGTTTAGTACGTGTACATGGGGTATAATATGAATCGACCAAGAATGAGTAATAGTCCAAGAGCTAGTGACGCATGTTTCATGAAGTGTTTGATGCACCCTGAAATTTTGTAACGCTAGTATCTATGGAAAAAGAAGTACGAATACCTGTGTTTGCCTAACCCTGCCCGGGACACCAGGTACTGCGCATAATAGAAAGGTGTAAAAAAATATAAGCCATAATAAGTGTTTGATTCACAGGCCAACAAACTTTATTCGAAAGATTAGTTAATTTTCAATTATAATTTAAGATGGCAGACACTTTGGAGATGGTTTACATATAATTAATTTCCCTCAAAGTTATTTTTTTTTAACAAAATGAAATGTTTGATCCATAATGAAATTTTGACAGCTACTTAATCTAATATTTTGAAAGTTAATTACAAAAAGCCAGACACTTTTGTTAGGGTTTAATTCCCGGCAAACATGAAACTAAATTTTATTTCAAATAGAACGAGATAGGTTGTGCGTAGTTGGCGGCGTGAGTGAGAGCACCGATCACTATAGTAGCTAAGCTTCCCTTCTACGCTCTCATTGGTTGTTAATCACGTGATCTTTAGCAGCTGTGCCGGAAGTACATCGTGTGTTTTCAGTTGACCGTTGTTATTGTGAGCACGTGTTTTACAGTTTTTTTTTAGTAAGTTTCTGAACAAAATGTCGAGTGAAAAAAATAAATCTGTTTCGGGTGTGGTAATGTAAAATCAAAGATACTGGAAAAGTTTATCCATTTACGGAGACTACTTTAAATAAATGTCGAACAACGTTAGAAATCCGTAAAAAATATAATTTGAAGTACTGTGATATGATTTTACCATCCGAAGTGTCTTCTAAAGAAGTTTATCACCGGCCATGCTATTCGAATTTTAGGAGCAGTACAAACCGGATGTGATTAACAACCAATGAGAGCGTAGAAGGGGAGCGTAACTACTATGGTGATCGGTGCTCTTACTCACGCCGCCAACTACGCGCAACCTATCTCTTTCTATTCGAAAAAAAATTTATTTTCATGTTTGCCGGAAATTAAACCCCACCAAAACTGTCTGGCTTTTTGTAGTTAACTTTCTGAATATTTGATTGAATAACTATTGAAATTTCATAATGAATCAAACATTTCATTTTGTTAAAAAAAATAACTTTGAGGGAAATTATTATATGTAAATCCTCTCCAAAGTGTCTGCCATCTTAAATTATAATTGAAAATTAACTATTCTTTCGAATAAAGTTTGTTGGCCTGTGAATCAAACACTTATTTTGGCTTATATTTTTTACACCTTTCTATTATGCGCAGTAATTGGTGTCCCGGACAGGGTCAGGCAAACACAGGTATTCGTACTTCTTATTCCATACATACTAGCCTTACAAAATTCCAGGGTGCATCAAACACTTCATGAAACATGCGTCACTGGCTCTCCGACTATAATACAATATACGTGACAGTTCCAATTGAAGCCTCAATATCTGCTCCACAAAATTAGCTTACATTATTCTTTCTTGATTCTTCTATGTTCTAATATATTGAAACAGTCTTAACTTTCTTAAAATATTAAATGAAAATCAGTTATGATTGTGGTAATACTTCCAGCTATATTATATAGCACAATCTTTTAGTTTTCGAATAGCTGACCCGACAAATTTCGTACAGGCTTTATTTTTCAGAGAATCGCCCTGTAACTTGCTTACTGTTTCATATGAAAATCGACATTGCATTATCTCTATCCGCATGAAATTGAATTTAAGCGGCTGATTGTTTTTCTGAGGCATTCAATTGCAGAGGCGGTTGTTAAAGATGATTATCTAGCTAGCCGGAAGGTCTACTTTTTCCATGAAAAAATTTACATGTTTATCTACTTACGCATTTCTATCTAGGATAACCGCATGTTCGTGGGATGTACACTTACCTGGAAAGGAAAAACATATAATTAAAAAGCAATCAATCAGGAAAAAAAAACATTGAGTCGAAAGAAGTAATTGATTTGAAAATGTTACTTTCGTTTCCTAAATATCATATTACAGAAACTACCGAAGATTAGTTCTTAATTGAATACTGCTGTCTCGAATGGTACTGATGAATGAACTGAGAGAGCTACTTCACAGTTACTTATGAAAGTGATTACTGCAGTAAATGACGGAATTCTGATTGATAATTTTCATGGATTTTGAGAAATTCTATGAAAAACACTTTAATTTGGGTATTGTCTGAATCCCATTCGATGAAGTTAACCCCGAAATTACTTGTTTGTTGTTTCTTTTTTTCGGAAAACAAGTGTTGCCCATCTTTACACTTGGCTGCACCGCGGTGATGATGCCAATAGCCAGAAACACATGTCTGCGGTTTGCCCCCCCTTTTTTTTGGAGTGCTGTGCCCACGAATTGTTCTAGTTTTGATTTATACTCGTTAACATCTATATCTGTAAAATGGATTAACAGGGTCTCTCAGTCAAAAATCAAAATCAAAATTCTGCGCTACTTTGACAAGCTTTTTCGGTTCTAATGGGAGGCTTCTTCAGGACCTATAATTTATTAAGTTGTGGATTTTTTGCCTTTGAAATACATTACAAATTATAATTACAGTAAAAATGAGTAAGAAACACTGAATTGAACATAAACTGATGGAAAAAAGTTAAACATGAATAGGATTTTTTTGTTTGACAACTGTCATATCTTCACATAAATTTCATTTTTCGATGGGCATGATGATTTGACAATCTTCAACTTTAAAGAGAAAGTTATTGATTGATACTATTTTCATTATTTCATTATAATTATGTTTTTCGTGTAGTTCACGTAAATTATTATGTTATATTGCTAAGATTATCAATGCCAATTTTCGTATTCATACAATCAGAAGACTTGTTAATTTCAACCATTTCAAGAAAAAGGCGTTTGGAAATATTTTATTTTTTTCTGTATGTGAAACTTTGATAGAGTAATTTAGTTTATGTCCTGTTTCTATGATTTCTTATTAAGTTTTATATTACTTTTATGTGATGTTATTCTATCATTGAGAATTCTAGACGTTTTTCCAATATAATCTAGGTTACAATTGTTACAAGGAATGTTATAAATCACATTTGACTTTTTTGTGGTATCCGTTTTACCTTTCAATTTAGTATTCACATTCTTTATAGTTTAAATATTTTTTGGCACATTTTGATATTTTGTTCACTATGAAAAAGTTTCATGATATTTGAAGATACATTTCCAAGATTGGCTATAGATTTATAAGAATTTATTGGTGATTTATTACTAAATGAATTTCTGGTGATATCAGAATTTATATTACTGCCATTATTGAAACTAATTTTATTGAGAAGTTTTCTGGGATTTTTGATCAATATGTCTCTAAGAAGTTTGAGATTTTTTGCTTTTTTGCTTGAGGGAAGGGTGTACTAATTTTCAATTCTTTTTTTCAAACAGAGTATCTAATTGATTTCAACTGATTTTTTATGAAAAAAATAGTAATCAATATATCTTTCTGAATTTGTAGGTTTGATATAATTACTAATCAGTGATTAAGGAATTTTCAGTTTAACGGATAACTCTTGTATCAAGGAAAAGAAGGGTGTGATTATCTTCTATTTCGATAGTGAATTGTAATTTTTGATCATATCTATTGATAACATTAAGAATTTCATGAGATTTATCATGAGGTATTGCACAAATGACATCGTCTACGTATTTCTTTGAAAAAGGAATTTCAAAACTTTGTTTAGGCATCAGCTAGATTAGCTGTATATACATATATTAGTTTTCTACAAATACATAAATTCGTTATGAGTTTTTTTCATTGATATATTAACATTTTCAATAGTTTTTTTAGTTTTTATTCATTATTTTACAGTGGCTGATTGTAAGACAGAGACAATAGGCTTATGGTATGAGAAGTAAGATAATTATGTTTTCGAATGAAAATTAGAAAGATATCTAGAGAAAATTGCATTGATTGTTGTTCCATTTCTTATGGTAGACTATTTCGGTTATTCATTTGTAGTTCAATTTATCTTGTAGAAAGTTTACCAAGAGATGTCCATCTTTGGACGCGAAATTAACATTGAAATCTGCTGAAATTAGTGGCCACATATGACAGTTCTCTCTTAATTCTTCAGAGCTTACTCGACCGTTAATGTGTGCTCGCACCTCTCTCTTGCCCCTACAGTAATATACGCAACGTAACTCTCTCTCTTTTAGCCCTAATACCTCCCTCTAAATTTTCTTTCGCCTCGCCCGATCACACTTTTAGTAACGCTTTCGTCACGCATTCACCAGCTTACTCCCCCAGTCAAGCGCCCGTAATGAAGTTTTACTTCAAAAACTTTGTAAAATAAATCAAATATCATCGGTAAATTACTAAATTTGATATCACGTTTGAATGAAATTCATAAAAGGAAAATTAAAAATTTTGTTTTTTTTTCAAAGAAATATGAATTTCATGAAAATATCTTTGGATGATGTTTCGAAAACTGCCTCTCTCTAAATTTCTTTAAGTACACTCAAAATTTCGAAAAATTCAATACCATTTCACAATTTTGACTGCGATTTTCAGGGAACGTCATTCAAGTTGAATTTGAAATTCATAAACTTTATGTTTCGAAATATGTACTCCAAAATTATGAAAATGAAACTGATAAGTGAGATGAGTATTTTGTGAATAGATTCTTGTGAAATGGATTGGTAAATCAAAGGAATATCCTCCGATAGTTGAAATTATTTATTAGATATATGAATATAATTCGACAACTGAGAAAGATACTTTTTTTTCATGTACTTGTACTTGTTGAAAAAAACTAATTAATGACTAAGGTTTGAACCTCTAACCATACAATTATCTCATCATTTCCAGTCATTTGAATGGAATAATAAACAATCTCGGACATTACCCTACACCGACATCCATTCATAAGTTGGCAGGCCATCAAATATGTTGTATAATTTTAACATCGAATGAATTGGTCACTTTCATGTACTGCATGCATAATTAAATGAATAGATGGTCGTATAAACTAACAGGGGTATTGAAATGGACATTACAATATCGTGAATATTACGTTATGTCGCACCTTATGACTTATTTGATGATTGAAAATAATAACTTCCTAGATTTTATGCTTTATTATAAGTTGGATATTGAAATATCGATATGTTCTATTGGTACATTAAGTGACTCCTTAAATTGTCTTCTATAATTCAATAATTAAATTTATATAAGAATCTAAGTGATACAATTCACCGATGAAAAGCTAATTTTCATTACAACTTTCAGTTAGTTCATCGAAAAATTCAGAACGTATTGGTGAATGGATAGTATTCTGAAACCTTTTAAAATTGAGGAATACCGTGAGAAATGGAATATTTGTTCAATACGTGAACAATAGACACATACATTTATATGAGTGACTTAGTCGTGACTTAGATTTAAAAAATGTATAAGTTCAATGAGATTAAAAAAGATAAAATTATGATGAAACGTACATATTTTTTTTACTTCGGGTAATAGTCGGATAGCTTTCTCTTGAAACTTGAAATAGACCTGCATTTCTAAATGCAGTACGGCAATACAACTCGGTGAAATTGGCGAAAAATTATTTTTCGTAATGTCAATGGATTCTTTAGCCATTTTTAAAAGAGTGGGTATATTTGGGGGGTACTGATAAAAGAGGTAACTTCAGTAGGGATATTTGGAAAGGTATTGAAAGTATGCCGACAGATGAAGGTCCAAGGACAGAGTCTTGGGGATACTCAATGTTTGCTGGTTCGAAGAACAGAATCAGTGGTACCCATCTATACTAGTTGTTTGTTATCAGTAGGATGACAATAGTTTCAGAGGTACACTTCTCAAATGTACAATGAATCGAATTTTTGCATACAAACTATGAATTGTATATAGGAAATTATTTCAAATTTCGATCGACACAGATATTGATGCCAGAGTCAAATTTCGAAAGAAGCTATCAATAAGAAAAATTTCCATATAATGCGGAATTTACTGATCACACCGTATACATTATTTTGTATCACTTCCGCTGATTTAAGAAAAGAACCAACTCCTATAAGGATTCAGTACCGCCATTTTCGCATATTTGTGTTATTTTACAACTTCAAATTCTTAGTTGCTACTGAGAATTTACGTCTCTTTCTAATAATTTCATTTTCAAGGGAAGTGATATGGACTTGAGCTGAACGATCTGAGCTTACGGTTTCTCTATAACCATCTCCAGTACTTCTACGGTAATAACGAATCTATGTTATTTTTGTGCACCAAGAGACAATTGATGTGTTAAGGAGAATGTGGTCTGTTTCTGTTCAATTCAATTAAACACGATATTCTTACTTCACTCCATTCTGCCATTATGCTCGAGCACACCCAAACGTACTCACTGATGAACTTACGACAATACCGTCCACAAACCTTCTTTGTGTTCGGGGTAAAAACCGACAATCTTCGGATCGCTACGAGCGGCTCGAGGTACTCTCCAACTTCAAGATAATATTGTCTTGCCGTAAAACAACAGAGTATTGGCTGGCCATATGCAGAGACGTGCTATCCTTCATTGCTAACATATCCATCTCTTGTAATTGAAGCTTGACTTTGATTCGATAACTTTAGGTGGTGACATAGAAATGCAGGCTTTCACTGGTGGCGTCAATGTTTTGGTGGGTTTCCAGGTTTTGCTGTTGTCTTTTTTGGTTATTATTTCCAAACGTTTCAACTGCAACTGCGGCAGTCATCTTCAGTGACGTGGTTGAAGTACGCTGCTTGACGTATCAACGTATCAAGTTTCGGTTGATATGTCGAGAAGAGTACCACGTCACTGAAGATGACTGTCGCAGTTGCTGTTGAAACGTTCCGAGATTATAACCAAAGAAGACCCATGGCAAAACCCGGAAACCAACCAAAACATTTAGGTAGTGAATTTGCTGTTTCGATTGCAGGAAAACCTGGCACCACTCAGGTAGGGATATATATTCTAGCAATCCATATCAATCAAAGATTTTTTCATCAGAATAACCAATTAAACTCATTGAAAATCACAAATTTCAGTCTAAGCGATAAATCGATTGTTTTCAAAATTCCACCCAAGACCCAAGAGAACTCACTATCACAAATTTTTCTGAGAGCAACGATTAACTTTTCAGTGAAATCTCGTATTTACATTCAACGAATGGATTCACGAAAACAAATCGCTCTGCAACTCTTTCAGAATGAATATGCATTACTTTCAATTTGCATACAAAATTGTGGAATTGGAAGAGAACTGTTTACTCACAGATCCAAATGAAGAACAATTCAATTATTTTTGTTTTCATGCTGCTCAAACGAAATTCATTTTGTTTTCGTAAAAAAACTAATGAAATGCTGAAAAAACAGCGCAACATAAAGGTAATTGGAACGTACAAAACCTCAAACAAACGAAACAATTATTTGTGCAATAATTTTTTTAAATTTCTACATTTCTATCAGTTACATTGGTGTTTCAGAATTTAGTTTTTTCACAGTTGTTCCATGAACTTGATAACATTATAAATGAAAAACCTTGCTGAGAAAGGGACAGTTTGTTGGTTATTATGGCTGATATTATCTGTTGTCTGATTATTCGAAATTCATTCGCTTTAACAACTTTTATTGAAAAATTATTTATATTGAAAAATCAACAGAATAACTTATAATAGATTAATTTTATCAAATTACCCACTTCACAAATTCAGTAAATTCAGTTTGATAATTTCAACAAAAAATATTATTATTTTGAAAACTAATTTGTTTAAC
Source organism: Leptinotarsa lineolata (assembly GCA_015342045.1). NCBI lineage: Eukaryota > Metazoa > Arthropoda > Insecta > Coleoptera > Chrysomelidae > Leptinotarsa > Leptinotarsa lineolata. Next base: position 1,748 of record WOGR01005323.1, on the reverse strand, counting down.
CTAACCTGTACGAGTATATAATGCACTTGTGAGAATTAATTGTTTATGTCATTGAATAGTTCATGTGATCCTAGTAAAATATATCCAATCTAACCAAAATTTATAGTTGGTAGTTAATATTAATTCCACTGAAAACATATTCAATTGTGGGATACTGACACTTATATTAATTTGATTTCAATGATATTTTGATGATTCAAGCAACATTTTTCTCCGTGTATTATTCGGTGGTTAAAATTGAAAGTGGAATATTTGAGAACGAAGATGAATGCAAATTTAGTTGGATTCATTTCAAATTTTACCAAAATTATCTCTTCTAAACTAACGGATCAACATGCTTGTTCAAATCGCGGAAAACATCGAATTCATTTGATGTCGTGCTAATTTATCGTTTTTAATAAAATTAACAATTTGCTGTCGAATTAAGAACCTTTTTATTTCTGAAAGTCGGTTTCATTAGCATTTTTTCAACGTCTGTTATTTTATACCATACACCACAGACATAATTACTTCTCTCCATGAAATAATACCTTCTCGAAAAGCGCAATTATCGGTCCATGAATTCAGTTCTTTATTTATCAATTGTACATAATAATCCCTTGGTATCTACCCACACGCAAAATATACATATATTTATTCAAATTATGTGACAGGAAATAATTATATTAAATATGACCTTTTTTATTTCTGGCTATGGCGAATTTTAAACAACATCGGGTAGCGCCATTAACAACAGTTTTTACGTCTAAATTACACGTTGTATTAATGAGATAAATAAACCGAGGAACGTCATAATCTCGAGCTTTCCAGAGCTTTGATCAAACTAATGGATGAGCAATGTATGTATCGCCAGTGCTCATCGCGAAGCTGGTTTTATTTTATCGAAGAATTATTATTATTCAATATTGCAAACACAACTTCTTGGCGAGATCAATACGATATACGGATCGGTTTGATTTACGAGGGAATGGCTAATAATTATTGGGTTTGATTATTGAATATTATGGCGATGAATTTCTCATGACCTCCATTATCAGAATAAATTGGTTTACTTGTAGGGCTTGAAAACCATGTAAATGTTAACTACTGATTTATTACTTTCTGAAGATATGTAGATAGGAAACAATTACCATTTCGTTGTGTCTGATTTACAGATATTCCTTTCCTTTATGGCAGTTGACTAAACAGATAGGGGACAAGTTAACGTGCAAAAATGTTTTATTGGTTCCTTAGATTTGAATGTCGTCGATCTCGAGAGCAAACACATTTACTAGTTATCTAGAAAAAATGTTAGCCATGAATACATTATGCAATATATCTAGGTAAATTTATTAGAAAATTGCTATTTAAACGATTTTGTAGCTTCTCCAATGATATATTTACTGTTGGGGGTTGCCATTTGAACTAATTATGCTTCGACAGGGGTTAAGGTTTTTGTAACCAAGTTCTATTTACTGGGATCACCATGAAAAAATAATGCAATGAAAGTCTGGTAAGGCACCAGTATATACAAGTGCAACATGAAAAATTCCATAACTATCAGAGTAAAACATGATTAAATTCGGAAAACAAAGGACAGAATGATTTCAGAATCATAACGGTGTCATTTTTCAATTGCCGACAAAGAATGACAGTGTTTGTTTGAAGGTGAATGACAATGTTTCGTGGTGAATTTCAGCAGTTCGGAATTCCAGTGTCTGAAAATTTTGTAAAATGATTTGAAATCCCTGAAATGATAATACAATTGA
>WOGR01005322.1:0-13908 GCA_015342045.1 Leptinotarsa lineolata | reverse complement strand
TATATCGTTGATGGCAAATAAATTATTATTATTATTATTATATATGGATCAACGTCGTGGTATACATCGTCACCTGTCTTATTATGGAAAAACTGGTTTTCAATGGAATAAGTGCTACTTTCCAAAGAATGTTCGAACATGATCTGATAAAAAAGCTGCCAGGTGTTATTGGCGTTGCAAAAAACTCAAAAACTGCAATGTAAACTTGGAAGCTATTTTTTTCGGATAACATAGTACAGAAAATAGTTGAATATACCTGGTGGGTTTGAAAACTGTTTCGATGTCGTGTATATTGAATTTAGTTAGAGTAACTTTCACGCCACCACTGTGAATAGAAATGGTTATATTTCAAATGATCTAAAAAATATACAGGGTTATAATTGAAATTTTGGACTTGGGATTATTTTTGGTTATATGGTTAGAAATATCGTTCCTTGTTCCTAATTTGAAATTTTTACACCATAAACCCGGTCACCCTGCATTTTGAAAAAGTGTCCCATTGCAGTCATAGTGTTTTCTATAATGTAGTGAAATCGCATATCGACGTGATTCTTCGTGTTTTATCAGCTTTCGACAAATTTTCGCGGAAGATTGAAAATATGGTTACGCATCTGTGGGTTCTTTAATATATACTACACTTTCTTGTAAATTACTTTTTCAACTAATTACTCCCCATTCAGCCTCAAAACGCCATGCTTCATTATCACTTCACAAATATATCCGTTATTTCACTTGTTAACTATCGCTTGCTAACTTCACTCATCCACCTAAATTCCCAACTGGTAAATTTTCCTTAGAAGACTCGACTATGTTTTTCACAAACTAGAAAATTTAGGCTCATGCCTAATGTGATAACTAAATCCAAAAGACTATAAAAACTAAGAATGTAAATTTTCACGGCCGGAGGTAACACACAATATTTCATTCGAAGATACAGAAATACTCAATAAAACTCAAAATTACTATGCAAGAACATATAGAGGCAATGGAAATTCACAAACATAGGGATAATTTCAGTAGAAAGGAATAGTCAATGAACATTAATAAAATCTGGCTACCCGTTCTCAATTGTATACAAACAAAGTCAGCTACGTTGACCTATGAATATAAAACCGGAGGCAAATTCCAGCATTGTAGTTTCTGCTTTGAGAAGAACTCGCCGCCTTTGATAATATCTACCGAAGTAGTAGACAAACGGCAGACATAAAAACCTGCAGACCAGGGCCAAAAGACCCGGCCCAAAGTCACTGCAATTTGTGGTTTCACAAAAAAAAGTTATATTTCAGTTCAACCTGGGATTGATATTCGTTCAAAAAGCAAATTAGATTAAGTATCTATGTGGTACATGCAAATTAGTTGACTGGTCGACTATGATGACCCTGATACGTTATGAATGGTGAGAACAAGCTTGGCCTACAAACTTTTAGTTCTATTTTGAGACAATGTGGATGTATCAATCAGAAAAAGTGAAAATTTAATGGAAACCCATTTCGATCGCATTACATTCACAAATCAATACGATCAAGAAAAAATGAATGATATATACAACTCCATTTTCGAAAAAGTTTCAAATATAATCAGTAAAAATAAGTAATGAATAGTCATGAATTTGTATATATGTACATATGACTGATGTTGTCAGCCAATCATGAAGCAATTTCTAAGCTAATCAGTTCGGGGATGTTTATCAACATAATACTCAATGAGGAGAGGAAACTAAAAATATTCTGAGTGTGAAAATATCTATAAACAAAATATTATATAAAGACATGTCTGATGAAAAGAATGGAAAATATAAGGTTATGTGAACTATACCGGCATTTGATAGCCAACAAATGCTACTCAAATTTGTTTCTGTCAGAATCCTACAAGATTTTCGTGAGTTTCAAACCAATTCAGGTAGATTAGATTCCCATAATAGAGCATTCCATCCTCGCAAATTCTCAAAGATCTTCCAGTTTATCACGGCAATAATATTAAATTCATAAAGCATACCGAAAAAACTACTGCGTCTGTCTATTCGTAATTTGGAATGCCAACGATATTTCAAGTCTAGACGCTTTACGGTTATTTTATGCACGTTTCGTAATATCTACATGTTAATTATTAGGAACTCAGAAAACAAGAGGCCGTTGGCGAGCATAAGAAAAACACCAAGTGAGAGAAAACTAGCGAATCGGGAATAACATGATTGGACCTACTAACATAACATCAAGTGGACTGAAGCTGAAATCATCGACAGGGAGGAACATACTGTTTCAAGAGAAAGTTTTGTGAAGCTGCTTATATATTGAACAATGACGCATAGAGTTCGACCAACGTGGAGATGAGCAACATAAGAAAACATTTAATGAAGAGGCAAGATTTATTCATGGGTTGTGTTGGGATTGAGGACTGCTGGCTGTGGTTTGTGGCTTATTTGCATACACCTGCTACTTAGGAAACCCCCACCCGGGGTCAAATCGCATGATTTCGGTGGCCAGTTTACATCACCTCCACGTGAGATGACCATGTCCTCGTACAGAATGTCCAATGTAGCACGAGATGTGTGGCACGTAGCGCCGTCCTGTTGATACCACATGTCGTTGGTGTCCAGATTATCCAATTCAGGTTAAAAGAAGTTGTTAATCATCGACCTATAGTGCTCGCCGTGGACAGTGATGGCCTGACCAACGTCGTTCTCAAAGAAATATGGACCAATGACGCCGCCATGACTTTTTCGGGGTGCATTGGACGCTCTTGGATTTCATGTGGATTGGTATCTTCCCAAATTCGACAGTTTTGTTTGTTCACTTATCAAGAAATGTGCCTCATCGCTGAAAATAATTTTTCATGAAAATTAGGGTCAATTCCAACTGCTCCAGAGCCCATTCAGCGAATACAAGTCGTTGTATATGGTCATTTACATTCAGTTCCTGGGTCAGTTGAATTTTGTACGGGTGCAGGCCCAAGTCACGACGCAGAATTCGTCAAGTTGTGGTCTGCGAAAGGCCGAGTTCTTGTGAGCCTCAGAGTCTCCTGCACACTCTCACAGACAGCGGCTATGTTTTCGGCGGGTCTTGCGTTTCGTCGACTTACGTCGAATTAATGACAACTAATTTGACAGATGTAGCTTCGACAAGATGGCCGTTATCAATTGTCAAATTTTGGATGTTCTTCTTGGAAAACCCTATATATATTTCCAGTACGGCATGTCGTACTGCTATCTCGAGTACTTTAGTATGCCGGAAATTACCCGATTTAAATAATTTAGAAATGCATTCAATTCTGGTTCCAGGCCCACTGGGTCTTCTACCGCCACTGAGTACCATTGCAGCCAACACCAAATAATAAAAAAAAAACAATCTAGACGAATGTTTGATATTAAAATTTCAACGATACCGGAAGCGCCAAACAAACACCTATGCAAACACTGTGTACCGGCGCGGCACAACCTATTTATTTATTATCTCAGTAAACTATGAGATACCAGGTTATTAATAAAATATTAAGTACAGACGCAAAGGTATGCGCGACAGGAGCTGCGTTTCATGCATAATTAATGAAAATATTCAAACGGGCCGAAATCTTGCGCAATCTCAAATTGATGCTTCTAAAAGCTACCTAACGCATCGTCTGAGACAAATGCCAGACGCGGCAATTTTATTTTCGAAAGCATATAAACACGCTGAACGATATATAAGCTCGTTTTCGTCATCGGATCTCCCCTAAATTCCTTGACGACACAGAAGCCGATTCATAAAAATTCTCACGATATTGCGTTGGGTCTGTCTCTTATACTTTTTATGAGTTTAACATAAACTATTCGTGACGGATCGCAGTTTCGAGAAGAAAATTTCGAGGAGACGAATGTACGAGAAAAAAGGAGCTTAGTTGTTGAAAATATGCAACACCGGTTGGTCAGCATTTGAATACGTGAAGAAATTAATCGTTTAAAGAGGAGATAAGAAAGTATTGTGTTCTGATTTTTCATTTGTATGTTTTTTGAAAAAAAAATGCAGAGTCAGTAGTTGGGGGCAGCAAAATTTGTTTCAAGGGGTTGAAGACTTTCTAAATATAATAGGTTCGGGCTATACAGCATGTTTGAAGGTTTCAGTCCAGAGAAACATTTTTCCTGGGCCATTTAAAACAGGTATAGTCCAAGTAACCGGTATTGTGCACACTCAAAGGGTGTCGGCTTTCTCAAAGGCCAAAAAAACCAGTACATAAAAATGAACCCCCTGCCAGCTAGTCCACGTGGACTCTAGAATTGACGGTTCGAATTGGATACTTGTTACTAACCGAGTTTTATAATTGGCTGAAGAGTCGTAAAATTAAATTTGAAGTCATGTTACGGTGACGAATAGAAATCGGGGAATGCGGGTATGGTTGCCGCCGTCGTCTCATCAATGTTAAGTTCAGGAATTGATCGCGATTTGAGTGTTGAAATTCTATATTGGCGCAGACTTTTTCCAGTGTAGTGATTCCAATAACCATGGTGAACAATGCGAAAAAGAGATATCAGTGATTAAGAAGACAGAGAGTATGTTTCAACGTATATAAGATCTACATCTCAAGACTATGAAGACTGGTTTTTCCAATCAGTCTTCATATTCAATGGAAAATTTACCTCTTTTAAAGCTTGCAATCAAATATTTCACGGTCGCATACGAAGGATATCGATCGCCCAGGGTATTAAGCACATATATTGATCACGCAGGGTATTGAGTATACGTTATCCAGGGTATTGAGAGTATGCCCAGGGTATCAAGCATATCTGCCTGAATTTGCTTAGCTTTCAATCAATTCAAATACAGATAGTTGATGAAGCTTGCAATCAAATATTTCACGGTCGCATCCGAAGTATATTGATCGCCCAGAGTATTAAGCATACGTATTGATTGTCCAAGGTATTGGACATACGTATTGATTGTCCAGGGTCTTGAGCATGAGTATTGATTGTCCAGGGTATTGAGCATAAATATTGATTGTTTAGGGTATTGAGCACATACGTATTGATTGTCCAGGGTATTGAGCATACTGTATTGATCGCCCAGGGTATTGGGCATACGTATTGATTGTCCAGGGTATTGAGCATATATATTGATCGCGAAGGGTATTGAGCATACGTTATCCAGGGTATTGAGCATATGCCCAAGGTATTAAGCATATCTGCCTAAATTTGCTTAGCTCTCAATCAATTCAAATACAGGTAGTTGGTGAACCTTGCGATTAAATATTTCACGGTCGCATTCAAAGGATATTGATCGCTCAGAGTATTGAGCATAAGTATTGATTGTCCAAGGTATTGGCCATACATATCAATTGTCCAGAGTATTGAGCATGAGTATTGATTGTCCAGGGTATTGAGCATAAATATTGATTGTTTAGGGTATTGAGCACATACTTATTGAATGTCCAGGGTATTGAGCATACTGTATTGATCGCCCAGGGTATTGGGCATAAGTATTGATTGTCCAGGGTATTGAGCATACTGTATTTATCGCCCAGGGTATTGGGCATACGTATTGATTGTCCAGAGTATTGAGAATAAGTATTGATTGCCAAGGGTATTGAGCATACGTATTGATTGTCCAGGGTATTGAGCAATTTTTCAAATGTTCACAATTTAGGCCGACATCTTTTTTCAATTTCATTGCGCAACTCTGTTTTGACTTTTTGATGTGAAACTTTACTCTGACACTTCTAGTAAGTTATTTTTCGTCACTGTGGTAACACAATATTTTGTTTATTCGCCGGACTGGTTTAGGTCAACCAGATACCATTACATCTTTCTCCTGAGCACTGTTGTCCATCTAACATCTTCCCTCATGCAGATGCCATCTATGAAATCGATAAAAAAACTCAAAACGTATGCAGGAATACGTCCAAACTTACGTTTGATATCTGATAATTAGATATCTTGTGCTCGATCTAGTAAGCAAGTATTTCTTGTGACTATTCTGACCTGGAACATGCCTTTCACTCCACCTGACATTCTCGACAAACTTATATACCAATAATTCGTCTCATATATAAATTACGGTACTCTCAAGAAAATGTAGTCAATTACAAACCGAATCATTACATTGATTTGTTTCCTTTTAATTCCACTAACGACTTCGAACGGCTCAAAGAACGAGAAAGTTTGTCGAGCACGATCGATTATAAAAGTGTATGTTTATATGGAAAGCTGCTATCGGCAAAACGCGAGGCAACAAAGTCCACGAACGTTGAATTATTCAAAACATCGCTAGTGAGGCAGCGAGGAATTATGCGTCCGGTGAATTTGTGAACGAAATCAAAGCCGTTGTTCCTAGTGAAAACAACGATGTTTACTTCCGCTGGTAACGGTCCATCACTGACCGCAGAGGAAGTTTCGTTTCAGGGGCAGTGCTGCCAATAACCTTTTGGCGAAATGAATCTTGGATCTCTAGTCTTGTAGACGGAACCTGGCCTTGGGCAAAACATTTTAATTTTCAAGTTTGTACTACTATTGTTTAATTGTTGATCTGATCGTAGAAAAAGCCGAAACGTTCATCCATAATATTCACAATGGAGCTAGCAGAACTACTTCAGGTTTTCACATTTATTTTCAGGCCAATTTTAGACCAACTTTTGGACTCATTCTTTCTTAGACCATAGAAAAAACAATTTTGTTGAACAAATTCAGTTCTCATTCCCAAACTTATCATCTATTCTCCATACTTGTTTAGATAATTAGGTTCTGTTGGCTTTACCCGTCTTAAGCACTTATTTTACCTCTCTGTTTTTTTCTTTTATTTTCAATCGAAGGGAAAAGAGTGAAACTGTAATAACTTTGGGCTCATTTTAGGCTCCTTCATTAACCTATTGAACAATTATCTGCTTTTCATTTGAATGATTTTTTTATGATTACCTCAGGCACAAACGGTGCAGGTAGAGCTTGAGGTAGAATATCAGTTGTTGTTTCTTTATCAGTTGTTTCAGTTAACTTTTTTGTAGATTATAGGGTGAAACCAAATTGAAATTCTTTCCGTTTGGAAAATTTTAAATACTTTCATTTAAGTATTCATCGTTACCTCATTGAATAATGAATGATTACTCACTTTATGCGAGATTTTATACTCCATACTCTCGTCCCTATGTTTTTTTAATCAGAAGACTCCGTCTAACTTTTGAAAATTTTAATTTTACAAAAAGCCTAAACTCACGTTAGGCCCTTTTATTACCCTATTTGATAGTTTTTTCGCTTCTCGTTTCAATTGAATATTAGAGTAGTTTTCTCAGATAAAGACATCAAGAGCTAAAATGACTTATTTTGGAAATATTTCTCAAGTATGGGAGAAATCGAAATACGTTGAAAATTTCAGGCTCCCCCCTTCTTTGATTTCCTTATTATACACCTCCACTTTCTCAAAATTTTGAATTTATAATAATTTCAAGCTGTTTCATAATCTTATTGAGCAATTTTTTGCTTCCAGTTATAGTTGAAAATTTGGCAAACCGATGACATTCTTGAAGCATGAGACGAACCATTATTATAATTTTAAGCTAACTGATCCAAGATATTTTTGCTAAATGATAACTGAGTATAAAATTACCATAAAAAGAAATGTGGAAATCCAAAAAGGTTTTGCTAGCTTAACAGGAATGTTCCTAAACGTCAAAGTGAGAAGGATTATCAATGAGTGGAAAACGCAAACCAATTCACACAACACATCTGAATTTTGAATAGTCAATTATTTTCTCTTCTAAATTACCAAATTCCCTCCCATCTTTTTCCAATGTCAGGAATGAGTTTGTGCGAAATATTGCTTAAAACAGTGACTTTGCATCTAAGGTGTCTAGCAAGTTATAATGGAACTATAATAAAACTGATTTGATTTTCAATACCACCTCTTAAGAATTTTTGATGTTATATTTGAACATGGAGACTTCATTCATGAATTTGGAGTGTAGGTATCCCCTATTACCTACCCTAAATATCTCGCAAATTATGTAAACTATTGAAATCGATCAATAAACATGAATGGTTGGGCACAGAATGTACAATCTGTTTTATGTAGCTAGAGACGTCGCGTTGTGAAATAAATTTGGAAAGGTTGACAGGGTTAGAATCGAAAACAGTAACAACTTAAATAATTTTCATAGATGACAAAAGGTCAGGTTTAAAAATGATAGCTTCAGAAATGAAAGAGGCCTGTAATGAATATCAAAGAAAATAATTAAAGTTTACAGGCCTGTTGAATATTTTGAAATCCTTCTTAATCTTTCTAAGATCTTTTATCTATAGGTGAATTGTAATGAATCCTCTGCTGTATTATTTGATAACGATACTCAGAAACATGAAGCTTCGACTGAAATGCAGATAATCTTAGAAGCTGATATGCTGACTTTCAGTAAAAATTTAGGTTTACTCATAGATTATAAATTCCGTGTTAGGAATCACATGTCAAAAGGTAAGACCTCGTTAGTCCTTAGCTCGCACAAGTTTCTCAACTTCTGAGAGTTGTCGTTCGTATGGGGGCGACAGCTGATTCACGGAAAAACAGAATAAAAACAGATTTTTTTGAAGCACATTTTACGGAAAACTTCGAACGGTCCACGCGTCGTTGAAGTTGGTATATCAGCAGAGAATATATTTAAGTTTGGAAGTGAATTATATTTCAATCACTGTGACATTGTGTATGGTGCATGTATAGATTGTAGTGATATACGTCGAATCCAAAAAGTCCAAGATTGTTGTCTTCGAATGATCATCAATTCACACTTTAAAAAAATGACAAACATTTGTTTGAAAAGCAATGAAACATGAATTTTTTGAATTCTATTTATATCCCGGTGTAATTATAGCTAGAGTGTTTACTTTTTTTGTGGTTTATATGGAAGAATTGGTTTCAAGACCTAGCATAATCCATTTATTTACCTTGTTATTTGATCTACAGAATATTTTATGTTATGGTAAATAATAAATCATCATTCTCATTATTATTATTTAAATAAAATGCAGGAACATCCTATATAATATAACATGTACCTAAAATAGAAGTTAAAATGACAAGCTTTAAGAAACTTGAGAAATTTCACTCGGAGTATTTATAATTGAATGACAGAAGTGCCATTGATTACATTTTTCAATCCCTATATAAATGTAAATTCCTCGGTAAATTGCTATTATGGCATGGTAGACCGTCCATGTACATGTTAGAGCTTGTTTACTATCAGGTAAAATTTTCGTAACACCAAATGGTGATTTTACAAAACATACGTACTCAGAAAAGAAGGAAGATATTTTGCTTTTATACCTGTCAGTTGACACACGTCTTTTGATATTCCGGTTTGAAATTGCAGTAACTGATGTACAATATCGGTGGACAATAGAATGCTAGATGGGAAGTGATTGTAATCTGAATAAAATGAAAATAAAAGATAATTTTGATTAATTTAATGCGAACACTCTAATCAAATAAGTACTGAGATAAATACCAAAAACTATTCATTTTTGTCAATCAAATTGTTGATTCTAAATGAAGGTTCATTCGATGCAATTATAATTTTGAAGTTCGTGGATATTTCAAAATTTCAACTTTTTCAACTCGTCATTTGTGATTTTCGGGGTGGCAATCTATAAGGTGGGAAAAGACAAGAGTATACAAAATATACAGGTCGTTTTTTTTTAGCTGATCCCACTATTGCTATTTCGGGAACGGTAAGAGCTACAAGGTCGGTTGAATTGGACAAAAGTTTCCTATTTTGGGGAACTATAATATCTTTTCAGGTCGGGAATGTCAGTGATTGCCACTGCAATAACAAATTCAGCTATGAAAAAACTGGAGGACCATATTTGAAAAAATGAAGTTGATAAAATATATTTAACGAAACGTAGCATTGCAAATTGGTTTATATGAAGTAGTATTGAAAGTTACTCTACGTTTTTATATAATTCTAAATGAAGGAGACGAAAAAACAAAATTTGTCAATTCTAATTTTTGGCGAATATTTCAAAAACAATCGTTGATATTCTCGATTTGAAAAGAGATTATTCTATTTCACCAAAATACAAAACTTTTCTCCAACTTAACCGACCTTGTAGGTCATACCGTTCCCGAGATAGCAATAGTGGGATCAGCCAGAAAAAAAGGTCTGTATAGTTAACCTTCACGTTCTCCCAACGGTCACACACGGTAAATGGATTTCATGTTGTAACATAGTCCTGAATACATTGACAAATCAAAATTTCCGTACACCTTTAGTCGTTATCCCGACCCCTCAATTTTCATCCCCCACGCAGCTGTTTGTAGACAACTACCTCGTCCTATCAAATTTAAAATGCGCACCAATGATTTTCTATTCTGTCAAAAGTCATCAGAGTGATGAATGTCGAAAGTACGCCGTTCAAAAATAACTTTCGAACGTGAGTTTTGGATATCCAGAATACCAGAAAGTGTATTCCGTAACATTGAAATTAAAAGTATTTACATAATCAAGATAAAGAGATATAATGAAAAAGTATAACACCTGGGCTGAAAAGTCCCGGGCCTAAAAAAAACTTTTTTTTTTCAAAAGTGGCTTTAGCCTAGACGTCCATTAGAACCGCATTTGGCCGACCACTCATTCGGCCGTTATAGGGCCGAATAACAGACTGTCGGCAATAGAACCGAACGTTCGGCCGAGAGTTACCGGTTGATTGGGCTTTTAAAACGGATGTGGAGGAATTAATATTACTGTTAGATACCCCTCAGTATGTAAAGAAAACGAGGACAAAAAAACGCAGTATTCTTGCGTTTTTTCTGTATGTCACGACGGTGGTAAATTTGACTTCTCATATCCCACAATACTGGGACCTGTTTTGTTTCTCATATATTTAAATTCTATAGTCACTCTAATTTAGTGGCTCTAGTGTACAGAAAATTAAAATTGATATCTCAAAATGTCAATAAATTTTCAGAAATCTTCGTATATGTGTATATTAACAAGGTCTATATATCAATTGAATCAAAATATACAATTAAATTTCATAATGAAAATATTGAATACTCTTCTACTGTGAAATTTCTTGATCTCATTCTAGATGAAAAGTTATCATGGAGACAACATATTGAAACAATAAGCAGAAAAGTACAGCTTGCCAAATGTAGGAAAGAGCTTTCCGTTTTGTTATGGTCCCGACTACTAGATGTGTGTTCGTTAGCAGGCGATGAGAGAGAGAGAGAGAGAGAGAGAGAGAGAGAGAGAGATAACTGGAAATTTATTCAAAATAAGAAATGTACATATTAAATTCATTTCTTATTCAAACCAAATAAAAAACTTTAAAGAAAATTATTGAATTGTATATTCGAATTAAACTATACGGAGCCTACAATCAATGTGTATGAATAAAAAAACAAATAAGATTTGTCATTGTTACATAAATTCAAATTATGTACCTTGATTCATTGGGTCAAAAATAAGCTCAAACATTCAAATCTGTCTTTCAAAATCAATGGTGACCAACACAACCATTCGACAAGATATTCAGGTAAGTATCTATTCTCATAATAATAAAAATTAAGACAAATATTGGGCAAAATTCAATTTATTATGAAGATATCAAGTTTTACAATGCGCTACCAAATGCTTTACTTAGCTTTCTTTAGTATAAATATTTAATTATTTTACGGATTTTCTCAATTTGTAAGCAGAATTTATGAATACAAGTTACTGACTATTTAATTGGTATCTTCAGTGGGTTTATATTACGCAGTAACTTTTCGGGGTGAGCTTTTCGGTTTTCCTTCCATTCAATTCAGCAGATTTTCTATTGATTTAACTTCGTTTATTTTTCGGATTGTAGGAGGTTATACACCCAAAAAACAGTAAAGAAGATTGAGTCCTCCACAAAAAAAGTCTTTCAAAGAATTTATACTAAAACTCGTCTCACACATAAATTGTACTTGAAAATTTAAAACACCGAATGTGTCACAAAACTTCCAAAACAACATTGTTTGCTGAAAATTTAGGAATTAATAAATTAATTGGAGATTACAGCCTGAAAGATACAAGTTCACGATTACATACTTGATTTCTGTCATAGTTTTTCAAATATAGAATGTGGTACAAAATTCATGAACCACAACTATATGGTGAAAATTCAGGAATTTATTTTCGTTTTTCCCGTGAAATCAAAGTAAACACAATTGAACGCTGTTGTTTGTTAGAAGGTACAGCTCTCATTTTTGATTTTTGTCAGTTTGGAATACACATGGTATAACACAAAATAAAAAATTAAGCAATGTTTGATAAAATAATGAGAACTGAGAAATTATTTGGAGGTTACGGTGAAAAGGGAAATTCACGTAGCTTAATTTCTAACTTCTCTGGAACACCCGGTATGCATTTGTAATTGTAACTACAAACCATTTTAATATGTACTTATAAGTTCCCGTTGATTCTATAACAATTTTCATTACATAATTGCTTTGGCCCCTACAGGTGCAATTTTTTCCATTGTCTTCAGATTAAAATCACTCCAGGTAAATATCTTCGCGAAGACAGGGGTGCAGAGGTAGAGGTATATTCCCAGAATCTTGAGATACATTTCGAGAATATACCTGTTTACACAACAGCTGTTGCTGAATCCCGTAAAATAGAGGCATTAGTCATTAAATTATTAATAGTAAGTTGAAAGGAAAATCGCTTTGTGCCTATGTGAAATCGTGTATACTTGCCTGCCCGTCTAACAAACTGCAGTTGACGACCTTCCAAGAAGCTGCTTTGACGATGCAGTTACATCCCGGCAGATCACAAATCGTGAATCCTCTCTGAGACAGAACGGACGTAAATCCACAAAAAAATAAAATCAACCGCGGCAAAGAGAACCATCTCACATCCATATTTTACACACATTCTTACACCTGTGATCCGAAAAGCATTGCAAACGCGGATTTATCGCGACCTTCGATTTAGAACTCGTTTTAATTGGTTCATGATTTGTTTTTCTTTTGCGGCGAACTTTTCTACGAGTGAACTCTCGAATCTCACGACTGCCGTACCGGCCACTAAGATCAAGCTGGACTGAGTCAAGCTACTGATCTCTGAACCGCAGGCATGTCTGTCTCTTTTTCAGTAACTACCAGGGGCAGGGCCGTAATCCGATTTCGAACGATCGAAGGATTTGTCTGCCGGCGATTTGTATTAGTGGATTTTCAGTTATAGGCACAGTTGCCGATTCCGTGCTATAGAGAACTAACTGTACATGCTGGAAAGAAAACTGTAAATAGTTTCTATTTGTCGAATGGTGAGATCTACGGCTTTTTATTGTTTTGAATTACGTTATGGTACTGATATGATAGGTGGCCTTTTATGTTTCGGGATTTGGCAACCCTAGTAATAATAATAATAATAATAGCTTTATTGTCCAAGAGTTACCCATTTATAGGACAGTAAAAATTATATTCACAATATTCAACTGTAAACAAAGAGAAATTAATGAACAAAAAAACAACTCTAATTACCTACTTTAAGTACACATTTGCAATTTTAATAAGGTTTTGGAGCTTTGTGCGGAATATATCACAATGGGAACAAATGCTGTTAAAATTCGTACGCATAACATATATTGGAGAATTGAGCATTATGTTAGTTCTTGCTCTGAGAGGTCTAAAAGTGGTCTGAGATCGTGAAACTGGCAACTGACAGCTCTATAGTAAAGTTGGACATTTTTAAGGTTATACGTACTCAGAACATTTTGAAATACGAACGCTATTTGTTATTTAACGTAACTTAAAAGATTCATCTCGGCCCAAAAATGGAATTAAATCGTGAACATTTTCGTGCGATTATTTTTTACAACTTTTGACGTGGATTAACTCAGCAACAGTGCATGGATGAACTTAATTCAATTTTTGGCGATGAAGCTCCATCAAGGACCAGTGTTTATCGATGGTATGGTAAATTCAATCGTGGTCG
>WOGR01005321.1:0-13908 GCA_015342045.1 Leptinotarsa lineolata | reverse complement strand
AAAACCTCGGGTCAACATAAATAATTTAATGCAAACAATCCTCAAAGCATTCCTATAAGCACTTTTTGGTAGGTTTTGAGCTCTCGGTTTTTATCTCCTCAATTTTCTCAGAACACCGTCTTCTCATGGGTGTCTTCAACCTTGGGAACAGGAAAAAGTCACAAGGAGCAAATCTGGTGAATACGGTGGCTAATGCATCAGTATGATGTTGTTTCTCGCCACAAATTCACGAACAAGCAATGACGAATCAACAGATGCATCGTCGTGATGCAAAAGCCATACATTGTTTTTCCACAATACCGGATGTTTTCTTCGTATTGCTCCTCGCAAACGGCGCATAACTTCTCCTTATTGACCGTACGACCATGTGACACAAACTCCTGAAGTATTACGTCACGGTAGTCGAAGAAAACAGTAAGCAAAACTTTGACATTTAATCTAACTTGGCATTTTTTATTGTCTTGGCCCTCCTGGGCAGTTCCATTAGGCGATTGGACTTTGGTTTCAATGTCATAACCTGGAATCTGGAACATCGTTGACGTCATTCAACAATTCCTGAGCGATGCTCATGCTACGATTTTTTGGTAAAAATTCTGGAATTTTGAAATGATGCCCAGAATTTTCGAAAAACTTACATGACATGATCCAATCGATATGTCGACATCCTCAGCAACTTTTCTGATAGTTAGTCGATGATTTTCCATAACAATTTTCTTCACTTCTCCAACATTTTCATTGGTTGTTGATATGCTGGGGCTTCCAGAGCGAGCGTCGTCATATACGTCGTCCCAACTCACTACAAAAAGTTTGTACCACTTGTAAAAATTGACACAGAGTACATTCACCGTATGCCACTGTCAACATTTCAAGTGTTTTTGAGCAATTGAGTCAATTGGTAACACAAAAATTAATGCCAATTCTTCAATCCATATTTATCGATAGTAGAAAATCGAAACACGCCTCTCACCAATAAAATAAACATGCCAAACAGCTGCACCTGTGAACATATGTTCGAGACGAGAGTACCAACATGAAAAACATAAATGATTGCCAATCGATTGTGCGTAGCTCGTGAAATTTGAACGTACAAAGTTAAGAATGAAGGCGTTACAGGTTTCAATGAACTTCCGGAGGATATACAAAAAGTCTGAAAATGAAATAGTTCAAAAAAACTGTGATCAATGTTTCAAATAGGCTACTCTTCGAATTTCTGTGTACATATTATTGATGTAATAACCCCTATAGATTAAAATACGAAATAAAAAACACCATCACCGATCTCTTTAATGGATAAAAATTATTTGATGGGTAATTTAGTATTTTAAAGATTATGAGAAACAAGGGGTGCCCTTTATAATGTTATCCGGACTATAACTGATTGATAATTAAAAAACTTTTTTTTTAAATGATAAAATAAATTTAACACTAACAGTAAGTATAAAGCTTATAGAATATGCAAACGTAAGGGTGCCTATTTTTATCCTGTCCAAACTATTGAGCAGCCAGGTGTAAACAGGTATTTAGGTGGTAGTTAGTTTCACTTACTCGTTTAATGTATCAACCAAACATAATATTAGACGCTGTTTTATTGAGAATACGATGATATAAGGGTGCCCGTAAAAAATTTATTCCGAATAACGGGTGCCGAATTTAAAACAATTCAATTTCATTGCGAACGGGAACGTACGACAAAGAGGTCCGAGGATAGTATACTGTGCGATAGACAAAAATACAGGATTGTAGCTGCGCGCGGCGTAGCTACAGGAAGTGATAGAGTGCGCATGTTACTATTTCATGCAATAGAGAATGACAGCAATAGACTTGTGAACAGCAATATTTTGGAGCAACTGATATATAAATATATTACGTACGAATATACTGTGAATCAGTCAATAATTTGAAAATTTAATAATATTCGATTATTACAATAAATATAAACATTAAATATATACTTATTTATAAATGCGGCATAACAGTATACCAATCTCGTAATAAATTGCAACCATAAAGCGTTGTATACTTGAAACTTTTATAGTTTTTCAAGAATTTATATAAAAATGAACAATGTGAATCATCGGAAATTTCAGATAAAAAAATTGAAAATCAATAGCGAAGATATGTTATTCAATACAAGAATTTTATTATTCAGAACAATAAATATAAATATCACAAAAAATTAATTCCAATAACCAATTTTTATTCCACATCTGATTCATCGGAATTGAAAATTTATCATTGCCTTCACACTACATTCGCCATACCGGTCGCAGTGAAATTGATTTTTTTAAAATTCGGCACCTGTCATTCAGAACAGATTTTTCACTGGCACCCCTATATCATCGTATTTGCAATAAAATAGAGCTTAATATTATGTTTGGTTGATATATTAAGCAAGTAAGTTTACTAACTACGAGTGAAACTAACTACGACCTAAGTTCCTGTTTACACCTGGCTGCCCAATAGTTTGGACAGGATAAAAATAGGCACCCTTACGTTTACATATTCTATAGGCTTTATACTTACTGTGTAAATTTTCTTTAATTGAACTCACTGGTAGAATCAATTTTGAAAAATCATTTTTAAATTATTATTTAATTATAGTCCGGACAACATTATGTGGGGCACCCCTTGTTTCTTATAATTTTTAACATACTAAAATACCTATCAAATAATTTTTATTCATTAAACAGATCAGTGAAGGTCTTTTTGATATCGAATCCTCTACTAATAGTGATTTCTTTCCTGTGAGTCCTGTGTCTGCGATAGTTTAATCTGCTGGCAGCGTGTTTGTCATACATTTTGTAATAAGAAGTATCGGTAGAAAAAACACCAAATATCATTCTATTTATCAATCACAGTACTAATCCTTGAATTTCCCTCAATGAAAGAGAGTTAAACCGTTTTCCATCTATTAACGAACGGCAGTGGACGAATTCCCCATTCGCATTTCGGAGCACAAATTACACCCTCCATATAATATTGCGGTAAATTATGTGACCAATGATACGGAAAGGTTTCATACCTCACGAGTGTTTATCGTGTGGTTCGATTTATCGTTAAACTTTTCTCATATTCCCTTCGGATTTGGAGAAATTCGCCAAGCGAGACAAGTGGCTTCAGTAAAATGTAGACCCTACGATAATTATTTGAATTATACAGAATTCATCAGTAGCTGAATGCACATTCAAATTTCACTTACTTTCACCAAAAACCGATCGTTCTGTGTCCAGACTATTTTTTGGGTTTGTTGACCGTGGTCTCCTGACGTTTCTTCTACGATTGCGGAAGACATTTTCATAGGTGATCAAGAAATGTTCAAGATGTTTTAGTTGTCCTCATATCAGTTAACAGGATACTGATTTGTGGCTTCGATTTTATTTCATTAATCACAAAATGAAACCTGGCTAGTCGCATATTGTAACATTTATATCATTCATTAGGAACGAAGCCACAAACCGCAACCATCTGATAATATCTTCCTCATTTGTAGAGGAAATGGCAGGCATAAAATAGCTTTGACACAGTTATTTCCAATCGTGAAAGTTCACACATTTCGGTATCTTGTTTTCATGCATCAAGTACAAAAACATTTGTTTCCTATTTGTTTGCCAAAGTCACAGAGACATATCTATTCTATTTATTCGAATGAGGATTCAAGAAATAGAACAAAAAATTACAAGAATTTTGCCGTTGTTCGAAAAGGTATCAAATTTTTCTTCAGGGTTATAAAAAATTCAATCATATTTGAGATTGCATCGCAATGCGTATTGCTGTATTTTGAAGAAAATTATTCGGTAACCTTTATAGTCTAGTCAAGAAGTGCTTTTTTGTCGAACTTTTTTCAGCAGTCTCCGAAAATTATGGTTGAGGTGTGATTCAATTCGAAATAGCGTCTAGAAAGTTTATGGAAACAGACATTCGCTTATTTTATTAAATCGCAGTCATAGGAATCTTGTTCAAATTGAGAGGGGTATATTTTTAAGAGGGAATAATTTTTGAAAAAGAATGGTTCTGACTTTTTACATCTTCAATTTCATGCATTATGTAATATTGATCGTTCTTAGGAGGACATTGTTAGCACCATGTCCTGTTGCAGAAACACTTTGGCTTGATTCTGGTTCATAATTGATTTAACTCCATCTCTTCGATTGCTAATGATTTCGTTTCTGTGGAGGAAGCGTTTACAATCATTTATTCCACAGTTCCTATTGACTTGGGCTTGAGAATAATAACAGGGGCTGTCAGCAACTGATCTGATCTCCGGCCTTTCCCACCTTTTTGAATATTTTGTAATTCATTTAAGTTCATTATGATGGGAAATAAAGACCTTTATTATTATTATTATTATTATTACTTTGCAATTCATCGTTTGATGGTTATCTCTGAGACATGAAAAACATTATTTATTTTCTGTCTAAGTTCTTCATCTGGTTTTAATATCGTCAGATTTCAGTGTTCGATATTGTTATATTTCATGGTCCTCACTTCTACAATGTCCATTTTTCATTGTCTGCTGTGAATATTATCAGTCCTAAAAATCTTCAACAAGTGATAAAAAACTGGTGAGTTTCCTCCATGTAGAGTCGACTGGCATAGGATTGTAGGCTTTCATTGCTGTCTCAATATTTTGTTTGGTATCCGGGTTTTGCGGTGGGTTTCCTTGGCTCCAAACGTTTTCAATCATCAAAGAAGGTAATCAACTTGGCCATAAACTGTACAGGAAGGAAACACACACAGATCAATACTGTGCGAAGATGACTGTCAGTCATCACCCGAAGACGATTGTGCATACTAACAATCGAAACGTCGTGAAGTAACGTGACTTGAAATTGCTTAATTTTTAATTTTATTTATTTTTTGTTTCAATTGTTCAATTTTCAACTTATATTTTATTCCGCTGTAGATTCATTTCACGGTTTTTTGCTTGATATCAGCACATCTGCCTTTCAAGCGGAAGACCGGGGTTCGATTCCCGCCGGGCCACCGTGCTGGGTAATCGCACGTTAAAAGGTAAGGCCTCGTTAATCCATTGCTCGCACAAGTTTCAACTTCTGAGGATTGACGTTCATCAACTGGTTAACGGAACGAGCAATTTTAGAACAATCCGAAGATTGTGAACTTGTGCAAGATCCAGCACACAAAAAACTAAGACTTAAACTGGAAAGTCACGGATCATTTCACTGTTGAACAAGATATGAAGAGTACAAAAAAGATTGATAAGCAAGGGAAATGATGAAATCAAACAGTGCTTGGAGGTTTCTCAATATTAAGAAACTGTTTTTTAAATATTTTGTATTTTATTATGTTTTATAGCGATTTAATTTGTTTCCATTTTGAATTGTTCATATTTTTGCTTCTTGATAAGTTTCATAAATAAAAGTGTTTTTCGCAACATTCATTCTCATTATTTTCATCATTTATGAAACTGGTGAAAATCCAGTAGTTTGATCGAAATAATTGATTTTTCAAGTACTTGATGAATAAATACTTGACTTGACTTGACATTAAAAACCACTACTTTATTTCAAGTCAAGTCAAGTAGCTTGAATATTAAGTCAAGCCGTGAATCTCTAATTTGAGTGAATAATAAAAACTGAAAAATTAATAAGTAGTTGAAAAGAAGTTCATATAGGTACTCAACTTTTCAATTCATCAGTAGAACTATAGTTGTTTTATACTGATAGAAGACGAGCGAAGAGGTAAGGTGGAGTGGGGTATATGTGATAATAGGGCAATTGTGACAATAGGTTTAAAATCGCTATTTAAAGGAATATGCTTGTGCTATATATCAGACGGAGCCCGAAATATGCTAGTCTAATGGGTCACCACTAGAAGTTGACGAAATCTAAACTTGGATTTCAGTTGAGTACAGATATTTCATTATATATTTACTCCGGTCGTGTTGAAAGTAAGTAGTGACAGTAATGGAATTTTTATAAACTTGGTAGTTCACAGTAGTCTTGGAAAATATATGGTATGGAATATTCAAATAAAATGTTGCTATAACACATTTGCCTTTTGAAATCTGGTTATTGGGATAAATGTAATAATACAAGTTGGCTCAGATGTGTCATAGTATGTCACATTTGATCCGTTTGTATTGCTTCCTTTAATACTTATTTGAATCCACTCAAACAGTTAACTGAAATAGTAGTAAACCAAGTTTTACAAGCCTCTTTTGTTATAGATATCATGGTTCGATGGTACTAAAAAGTTCAAAAGAAGGAAAATATTCGGCAGCTGATCTTAATACTGCAATGTCTGACGTTTAGGCAGGCTGAACATCTATTTATAAGGTAGTGAAATCATTCAAAATACCATATATGGTAAATGTTAAAGGTAAATGGGGAGCAGAAAAAGCAACTAAAGGACGACCAACCTCAATTTCTACTGCTGATAATGTTAGATTAGCCAATGGTCTCGAAACGATGGAGGAGTGGGGATGCGGCCTATCAAGAAAAAAGATTTAGAAACCGTGGGAAACTTTGTAAAGACCAACCTTATCAAAACTAATTTCAGGCATGGAGTTCCAGACGAAGATTGGTTTTTGGGATTTAAACAGCGGCAAAGATCAAGTATAAAAGTTCCACAAAACATCGAATATGCTCGAAAGAAGACTCTTGATCCTTTTATAGTTCACCAATATTTTGATTTATTCAAGTGAGTAATGGACGAACACGGTCTTCACGACAAACCTTAAAGAATCTGGAATTTGGACGAGAGTAGCTTGTGTATTGATCCACGGAGGCAAAAGTTGTGGGTGGTATAAATGCACACTCATCAAGAATAATCAGCTCTCTTGGAGAAAAAAAAAGAACTATTGCTCTTATGTGTAGAACAGCCGGTCAAGAAGCTCCACCACTGACGATTTATTAAGGTTTGCATTCATGGGATCAATGGATAGTTAGACCAGGCACTAAATTTTTAAGGTACTGTTTATGCAGCGATAAAGAAGGAATGGATGTAAGTATCACTTCCGTCTGAAAGACGTATACTGATTATATATGATGAACATTTCACTCATATGAATATCGAGACTTTAGAAGCCGCCATATGAGAAAAAATTATAATTCTGAAACTGCCACCGCATTTTAGCCATTTTTAACAACCACTAGACCTGGCTGTTTATAAATTCTTTAAAGTTAAATGGGACGAAAACCTTGTTAACTGGCAACGGCAGCATGTGGGTCAAAAAATTACCAAAACCAATATTTTCCCAATTTTTGTGCACGGCATGGAAAAGGGTGAACTCAGAAGTAATTATTAACGGTTTAAAAAAAGGCGGAATTGTTCCACTTAATCGTGACGTAATCCCTGTAACATCTTTTCCACCAGACTTGCTAAACAAAGATGATAGAACATCCCAGCTTACCGATACACGAAAACGGTAATGAAGTGATGGTACCCTCTGAATCAACCCCCGAAACGCAAGGAATATCTTCTGAAAAAAGAGAATCTACAGTTGCTGCTGTAATCGAAACTGCCACTCCCGACAAAAAAAATATCGCTGCCAGCTAACTAAAAAGGACAGATTATTGTTCATTTATCTTTTAAGTAAATGCCTAAATTTTTTCATTCCTTAATTTATATATTTTATATGCAAAAAAATTATTTTTGTAAAAATGGCCCAAACAGGCATGGCTTAGGCGTGGATTAACACCCGATTTCGAGCTCATTTTCAGGGCTTCGGGAAAATTACAAATATTGGTCCTACAGTTCCGGAAGTTGAGACTTTTTTATAGGAAATTTCTTCCTCTTTTCGAATATTTTTTTCGATTTCGAAAATTTCCCAAAAACTAAACCCATTTTTTATTTTCCACTAAATTGTTTATAACTTTTGCAATTTTCATTTCCGAAAGTCGTCCGTTATCGAAAACTTCCTAAACGCTATTCCGAATCGAATGACACCTCATCCATAATTTTCGGAGACTGCTGAAAAAAGTTCGAAAAAAAGCACTTCTTAACTAGATGATTGTTTTTTTCACAAAATATCAGTTAATTTTTGAAATAATGTCGAAAAATAACCTTTCAATAAGGGAGTATGAATGAACTGAGATTGCTTTCACTAATAAGTACTCAAGTTAGATTCCGATTATTTATTGTCGTATATAAGAACTGTAGCCCAGTCTACCGAGGAGCTACTGTGTTAGCGAAATGCGTCTAGAAATTAAAATTGTTCTAAAAAAAATTGTTCTGAAATTGTTCTTTCCGTTAGCCAGCTGACAAACGTCAACCCTCAGAAGTTGAAACTTGTGTGAGCAATGGATTAACGAGGCCTCACCTTTTAACATGCGATTACCCAGCACGGTGGCCCGGCAGAGAATCGAACCCCGGTATTGTTATTATTATTTGTATAAGAATAAAATGTTTGTGAAATTTGTGTAATTATTATAACGGATAATAACAGAATGTTACAGACACTTGGAATTGAACTTACATAGTACAAAAACAAATATGTGAACATTTATTTTTGATATTTTGTCTTGAAAATTCTCACAGCAAAATTCATTATGATTCAAACAAATATGTAATGATACTAATAATAATATAACTGTCCATTATTCACCATTTTTTTACATTATTGTTAAGAAAAAATATTTGGAAACTATGTTGATACATCAGGTCGAAGATTCAGTATATGAAATCATATAAATGCCATGGTACCAACTCTAATAGTAACAAAACAAGAATGGGATATTTTTTAATCAAATATGCATGGCATAGAACATGGGGTGAAATTTAGTTGTCGAAGATGTCCATAAATATCAAGAAAAACAAATGATTTTTCAAATCGTAATGAGAAAATGCTTATAATAATATACGGTTATTTAGATATAAAAAACAGTATTGTATCATATGTGAGTGAAAATTTTTCAAGTAAATAAAACAAGACCAAAAATCTATTTATGGAAATGACTCGGTTAAAAAACAAATGTAAAAACATCTGAATGGGATACACTTTTATTTACTTATATTATCTCAACTGTGTCTATTACTCATTGAAGAAATATAATAAAAATTATCAAAATGATATCAGAATAACTCTGAGAGAAATGAAACAGTTCTTTTGCAAAATAACATGGACTGTTTTGTCACAAATGTATTTTTTCAGTTTCGTCGTTGACAACGTATTTGTTACTTGAGCATGAAAGCTAGGATCAGGATATGATAAAAAAAAATGATGCATCGTTAAGAAAAATATTAATCGCTTTAGCTTGTATGCACTACTTTCTTTAGAGTAGGTTACCTCCATCCAACGACATGTTAACTTATTCGTTCTAAACATTTATTTTCTATGAAATTCTTACCATGAATCAACACGTCGTTTTGTATTGGTGTTGTCTCAAAAATTTGGTTGTTGCAATGTTTTCTTTTTTGTTTTTCAATATGCATCTAATATGTCTGATTTAATCACAATATATCGATATGACAAACAACATAAGTTAAAATATACTTAACACACTTAACATAAAGATTTTGATAAAAAAAGAAAAAAATAAAGTATAGGGCATGACTGACTCAATCTATGTTTACCGCAGTCATGCCTTATACTTTATTTTTTGTTTTTTATTGTTCAATTCAGTGTTAAGTATATTTTTACTTATGTTGTTTCTAGTCATATTCATATATTGCGATTTATTCATCCTTTTCATTTTTTCATTTATCTGAGTATTGTGTGTTTATCATGTTTATTATCATATTTTTGTGATGCCTATGTCTGTTTACCTTACTACTTTTTATATCATATTATATTAGTATCCTGTATTATTTCTTGAATAAAATTATTTCCGTTTTTTTCATTTTCAAAATGGTAATATTATTAACAGGAAGAAACTACTTTTCGAGCCCTGGAGAATAATTTAATTAAACTTGAAACGTCGAAAAGAAAACAACTGTTTTTTTAAGAAAAAATTGATCATGTTACCCAACCAACCTTTCTTCGAAAAAATTAACGGATCACTGAACTACTTAACTTGTAATAATGATGTTTCTTCATTAGAGAAATACATGAAATACATTTCAGTGAGATAATTACAATAAACAGAGAATCACAGAAGTAGTGGTCGACTTCTTATTCATTCTATAATAGATAAAACGGAATGACTTATTGACTAGTTCGGTGATAATATCTACATTCACTTAATTTCTGACACATTTGGCATTTTTGTGTCATAATTAGGGGAGTTGACAATAATCGAGCCAAAAAAATTTTTGGAAGTATCGTTCTAGTATATGATAAACTAGAGATCGTCCCGGCTCCGAACAGGTGCAATGCTGATACTAAATATTAATTCACCCACCGGAAATTTGAGGGCATGCTGGGGAAACAGTAATGAGAAGATATATTTTATGGACGCTTCTTTTTCCACCGCAGCTGGCGCCCCAATTGGAATATTCAAAAATCCTTCCTTATTGCACATCTGCAATATAAAAGGAACCTACTTACAAAATTTCAGTCTCCGAAAATATACCGGTATGGTATTCCACTGCGGCTGGCGCCCCAGTGGAATATTTTAAAATCCTTCTTTATTGCACATCTATAACATAAAACAAACCTACATACAAAATTTTATGAAAAGGTAATTTTCATATGTAAATACGCCCCTTTTACCCCCACTGGGGGCGCCCTAGTTGGAATAATTGAAGAAAATTTCTTAGTGCGCATCTGAATCCTAAGAAGCAAATCTAGACCAAATTTTAGGTTCCCAGGACTTATCAGTACGGAGAAACAAAGATGAATGAGTGAGTGTTACAAAAATATTTTGTTTTTTATATACCTAAAACTATTGGTCTTTGGCTGTCTATTTTCAAGAATCCATTTTTCACCACTATCTTGAGTGTTATAGTGAACTTTTTTAGAGAGCATTCTCTAACAACCCTACAACCTAAAATCCCATATGGTGTAATGGACTCCAACAATGAGAAGTGAAGGACTTTTAGATTTGTCAAGAAAGTCAAGATATTTGAACCCTGAAAGATAACCCCAAATTTTCCTCGCAATACTTTCAGAATGCATACACATCATCTCATGTGGCGTCCAACTATTACACCAAGGTACTTTTTTTTCAGATTCTGAAAAAGCCTGAGTTTGGTTAAAAAATTGCATGGGACGTGAATGCTTGCTTGTATGTAATCAGTTTGATATAATAGAAAAATCAATTTCAATTTCAGAATCTGTATTTTTGGAGTTTTCTAAGAAAATCAAGAATCAAATCTGATCTTCTCAAATTTCAAGTTACATGAAAATGCTTTCTGCTTGGCTGACTTCATGAGTCACCACTTGGGGTTTCTTGGCACCGTGATGTTTTTACAATTCAGTCTATATAAAGCATTGATCTCTAATGAATTTCTTCACTGAAGCAGCAAAATCACACAACTTCAATTTTATACAGTATCTTTTATCTCAAAAGTATTTCTTCAAAGAAAATCCTGTTTACAACGAATTCTAACACCTGAAAAAATAAGAGACTTAAGCCAGTGTTGTCAAACCGCTGGGAATAAAATCAACGAATTTTCCAGAGAAATGTATTCAAGAAAGCGTACAAGTATTTACTCTTGGCAATACGCCAATACTAGCTATTCATGAGGTCTTTTGAGGTTACAAATGTTTTTGGCACGCGGGATTATTTGTTCGAGATTCTACTGTCTCTATACTTTTCTATAATTTTGGTTTCCAGAAAATATTTTGTATGAGTGGAAATCAAGTACTCACAAAGTCTACTTCTCTCCCATGAAATACATATATATGACTCTTCTTTTGCGGATTTTCCTGAAATTAAATGATTGATTCAATGTCAATCGACTACTGGATGAGATTATTTTGTAATTATTTAGTATTTTTCAAATTTACGCAGGAGAATTGAGTAATCCGCATAGTCAAACGCTTTTACAAAATCACAAAATACCGCTACTACTGTCTCAATTCCAATTATTTTGAAACATATTTTTTCTAGTAGCGTAATCATGACATCATTTATGGTATGGTATACTAGCTTAGGGTAGTGCCCTCAGAACTTATATTCAACCCCTAGAAGTGTTGCAATGTAGATTTTTTAAACTAGTCGAAGATGAAAACTAGAGGTACGTCACTTATCGAGTACCTTTGTTTTTCATTTTCTTAAATGTAATAGTTTTTGTATCTTATAATATTTGATAATTGAAAATAAATGCTACTATATCATTTGCAATGACATTTGCTAAGCAAGTGATTTTTGCTAAAAAAAGTTCTAAGAATTTCGCAAGAGTAAGCAAAAGAGAAATAGGTCTCAGTTTTGTTACCAAATAACAGTCCCCTTTTTTGGACAGTGGATTAGTAATTGCTATTTTTGAACACTCAAGAAATATTCCACTCGAAAATAAGTACTACTCCCATTCTCTTTATCTTTTGCGAAAACATTTTCTCTGTTTGGCCGATATAATGTTTCGGGTAAGAACCACAAGATAATTTATATAAAGTTTTGTCTTTATTGTTTTTAATGAATTAGCAATAAGTATAATTATAATAAACTAGTAACGCTACACATCACTTCGTAGAAATTAATAATTTAAAGGATTACTGCATCAATATCTGTTTGACAGTATTTTTCTTGGAAAATGAAATGTTTCTCGGACTAATACTCAATAAAATGTGTGTTATTGAGTCGGTTCAACAATTGTTTGAATACTCAAATACTTATCTCAGTGATAGCTAACATTTAAAGTAAAATCTTACAAAACAACCGGGAATCACCGAGCAGTGATATATAACACGAGATAAAAATAGATAATGAAAAAACACGATATTGCTAATGATAGGTGTATCAGAAAACGATTCAAATTACTGATTATTATTTTCAACAAATATTTGCATTTGATAATTTATGGAGTTAGAAATAATAAATGACTACAACATTGAAACTGTGTTGAAAATTTGTACAACGATTTGTAATTACTGTTAAAACACTAGTGACTGAGTCTAAAGGTTATCACCTAGAAGTGGAAAAGGTAGGCGCAAGCGGTGGTGTGCTCCACTCACCATGCAAACATGGTGGGTTCGAATCCCCGTTCAATGAGATATTTTTTTCAGGATAATTCGTCAAGTTGAAGGTGGATTTATTTCGCTATTCACATGATGACGTGACTGCAAAAAACCATGATGCTTTGTAAGTGTTTCGAGGTGTCCATTATGGCGGATTTCCAACAAACTGACAAAACCACAACAAGACAGAAACTATGTCGATTCAGACAAAACAAAAACTTGAGATGTCAAAATGGGAAACATTTTGAAGACTTTGTGTCACGAGCAACAGTTTCTGTTAACAATGAAATGTCTCGTTGTGTCGGCAGGCTAAAGGATTGAAGGTTTCGGTGTTTTGTCTGTGTTTTTGTAAACAGAGTTCGTTATAAGGAAACGGTCAATGACACTACTACTCAAATTCAATGTGTTATTCTGTGGTGGATATGAATTTCGATTAATGACACTAGACAGGCTATTTTCATTGATATGTTGTATTGTTGTGACCAATGCACAGTTCACTTGACATAGATAAAAAAGAACTCTGTTTCCGTTGAATCATCACCAAATACTAGAAAATACTATTCAAAAGGGAGATAGAATACTTATGATAATAGGTAAGGTTAGGTTAGGTCAAAAGTCAGTGGGTCACACCTATTTAAACTCGACCAAATAAACCCAGCTTCTTGACGAAGCCGATTAATTTGTATGGTAAGTGTTCTTCCAGGTCAGTTAATGAGAGTGTGGTTCTACCAAACTCTGAAAACCTGATTCGGTCCATGGCGGGGCAGGCACAAAGTATATGCACTGCTGTTTCATTATATTCCAAACAGAGGCGACACACACTGTCTTCCGACAGTCTGAGTCTCTGCATATGATGATTCAGACGACAATGACCTGTAAGAAGGCCTGTT